>QLTV01000446.1:99749-113193 GCA_003457575.1 Thermophis baileyi
CAATATTAAAAGCAAAGGAACATAGAGAAAATTGAGGGGGAAAAAATTGGTGAACTTAAGGCTAGGTTTACTTCTAGGTCCCAAAACCATTAATAGACAATAAAAGTGTAAGAATACGGAGCTGTTGCACAATGTGAAAAAAGGATTGTATTATAACCAGAAAATCCATCCATCGATCCATCGATCCATCGATCCATTGATCCATCGATCCATCGATCCATCGATCCATCGATCCATCGATCCATCGATCCATCGATCCATCTATCTATCTATCTATCTATCTATCTATCTATCTATCTATCTATCTACCTACCTACCTACCTACCTACCTACCTATCTATCATCTATCTATCTATCTATCTATCTATCTATCTATCTATCTATCTATCTATCTATCTAATCTATCTATCTATCTATCTATCTATCTACCTACCTACCTACCTACCTACCTACCTATCTATCTACCTACCTACCTACCTACCTACCTATCTATCATCTATCTATCTATCTATCTATCTATCTATCTATCTATCTATCTATCTATCTATCTATCTATCTATCCCTATCATCTGTCTGTCTATATCTATCTATCCATCAATCCATCCATCCATCCATCTATCCATTTGTTATATAACCCTAGTTATTTATTTAACCCTAGTCAAACACAGTTTATTTGAAAAGAAAGAGAAGCATAAAATAAGACAAAGTTAAAAACAAACAAATAAAAGACATCCTGGAAGAAGGCAACACACGATTCTGCTGGTAAAGTTTGCAAAACTGAGTAGCCGTCTCTTACCTGCAGCAGCTTGCTGACACACTGGGGGTGGCCGTGTTTTGCCGAGAGGTGCAAGGCGGTGTGACCTAGAGTGGAGAAGACCAGAAGACGACAAACACGGGGTTACTTGCCTTCCAAGGATGTTGTAAACCGAGGACTACCTGTATCTCCAAAGGTAGTGTGCTACAGCTCTATCCGGGCCAGCCAGGTAGGTTCAAGATTTCCACTCAAATCAGGCAGCCTGCTTCTTTGAGACACTCATCAAAATATTCTCACCTGAACCGTCGGTGGTCAGAGCGTCTGCTCCGTGGGCCAGCATCACCTCCATGCAGTCCACATTCCCCTTCATGGCACACAGGTGGAACCTGCAGGAGGAAAACGAACTCCTGGGAACCGTCAATAGCCAGGGGGAACCCACGCAGGTAGTCCTCGACTTATGACCACAGTTGAGCCCTGCATTTCCGTTGCTAAGCAAGACAGTTGCTAAGTGAATTTTGTCCCATTGTTACGACCTTTCTTGCCACCGTGGTTAAGTGAATCACTGAGGTTGTTAAGTGAGTCTCACGGTTGTTAAGTGAATCTGGCTTCCCCATTGACTTTGCTTGTCAGAAGGTCGCAAAAGGGGATCACGTGCCCATGGCCATAAACAGGAGTCCGTTACCAAGCGTCTAAATTCTGATCACGTGGTCATGGGGACGCTGTAACGGTGTGAAAAAAATTATTATTTTATTATTTGGATGGGAGACCACCAGAAGGCTAGAGTAGGATGTCAGAAAGGGGCTGGGAGATGGGGAAGGGAGAGGGAGAGGGAGAGGGAAGAGGATTAAGAAAAGGGGAGGGGAAGGAAGGAAGGAAGGAAGGAAGGAAGGAAGGAAGGAAGGAAGGAAGGAAGGAAGGAAGGAAGGAAGGAAGGAAGGAAGGAAGGAAGGAAGGAAGGAAGGAAGGAAGGAAGGAAATAGATGAGAAGGGGAAGGGAGGAAGAGAGGGACAAGAAGAAGGAAGGAAGGTGTGAATGGGGGAAGGAAAGGAAAGAAGGAAAGGAAAAGTAAATAGATGAGAAAGGGAAGGGGAAGGGAGGAAGTTGAGTGAGAGACAGATGGAAGAAGGAAGAAAGTGAGGAATGAAAAACTGAGGAAAGGAAAGGAACTAAGATGAGGAAGGGAAGGGAAGATTTGGAAAAGGGGAAGGGGAAACAGAAGAAAGTAAATAGTTGGGGTAGGGGAGGGAAGGGAAGGGAAAGAAAGGGAAGGGGGAAGGGATGGGAAAGGAGAAAAGAAGAAAAAACTTACGCTGATTTCCCCTCCATGTCCAGTTTGGTGGGGACCAAGCTCTTCCGGAGCAAGAGAGAGGAAACTCGGTCTGCATCATTGAATTCCACCGCCTGCAGGAGCTTCTCGTCATTCTTGTTCCAGTCTTGGCTCTGAAAAGCAACAGCATCACTTGGGGGATAGGCGAGATACGACTTCTCCCTCACTTTTCCAGCCCACCCAACTTGGAAGACCCAAAGAAGCTTCTCCATCTGACCCAACAATTCAGGAAACAGCCTCTACCAAGGAGCTCCTAGAAAGGATATATAGTTGACATATATGTTCAGGTACACACACACAGAGAGAAGGACAATCCCCGATCTTCCTGAGAGAACCAAGATCCCATACAGCCATTCCATCTTATCAGGGTTCTGTTTACGCCTGTTCTTCTCCATCCAGATCGTTGGGAGCTTCAAGACATAGGACCCCATGTAGATCCCATGTCCATGGAGGATCTTCCCTAGCAGTTTCATGTAGATATGAAGTAGGAAAGGTGAAAGGTTGGTCCCTGAGGCATCCCACTGATAAAGGGTTGAAGGTCACGTCTTCCTCTCTATCAACGTCAACCAAAACTGGTCCAAGAAGGAGAACCATCAC
The DNA here is from genome assembly GCA_003457575.1 of Thermophis baileyi. Lineage (NCBI taxonomy): Eukaryota > Metazoa > Chordata > Lepidosauria > Squamata > Dipsadidae > Thermophis > Thermophis baileyi. The sequence goes on from QLTV01000446.1 coordinate 102,429, forward strand.
CATATCCATGCCTCTCTAAAGGATGCTATGATCAATGACATCAAAAGCCACCGAGAGATCAAGAAGAGCCACGATGGTCCCACCACCTCCATCCTGGCTTCACCAGAAGTCATCAACATGTGCGATCAAGACTACCGTATCTTCAAACTATGTCCTAGCTTGAAACCTAGGATAGGATCCAGACAATCTGCTTTATCCAAAAGTCTTTCCGGGTGACCACGTTCTCCACAATCTTCCTCGGAAAGGGAAGGTTGAAGACTCGATGGAAGTTGTCCAGGACTTTTTGGGTCCCCTTCTTGAAGAGACATAATTGTCTCACATTTGCGACCAAGTGGACCCCAATCACACGTCACCTCCTAATCAGCAGGGGTACAGATCTAACAGAGAGGTGGCTGGATAAATAGTCCCAAGGATCTGGATGGCTTCCTCAAGAGTTACTGGCTCAATTCCCCACAAATGGAACCAGATGAAGTCTCGTCCCAAAGGTTCAAGAGGAAACTGGACTTTCTGGTCCAGTTACCAGAAAGTCCAGTTGCCTCTTGAAAAAGAACCTTTGGGACAACCATGACCTGGATGACTGAGAATCTCCATAGACAGATGAAGCCTCAATCAACTCCTGAGGACTTGGCCAGTCAAGAGTTCAACTCAGAGTAATCTACTCACTGTATCTCCTAGGTGCTTAGGATATTTTTTTTACAAAGAACATCGAGATGTTCTTGTAGCTCATTCTTATCTTTAGAACAATGTGGTTGGACAGTCACTGGGTCCACAAAATGAAGGGACATCAGAGGAACAAGTCAAGAATTCAGCCCCACAACCATTCCAGACAACAACGAAGGCATCAGTTGAACCTCACACCAGACCGGCGTTCCTCCACCTTGACAACTTGAAGATGCGTGCACTTCCAACTCCCAGAATTCCCCATGTTGGCTGGGGGTATTTTGGGAGTTGAAGTCCACGCATCTTCAAGTTGCCAAAGTTGAGGAACGCTGCACCAGATCCTGAAGAAAAAACCCCTGGTCTACTACGTGCTTGGCTGAGCCAACACAGAGGAGTAGAATTTGTCCAACCACCAACTCAGTGTCTTCACTCCCCCTTTTGAAGGCCAATTCCTTCCTAAAAAAGAAGAAAATTTGGGGGTGTGAGAGAACCTCCTTCATGACAAGTTTGTCCAGCCCACAACAGCAAACCCTAAACCTGGTTTTGCAAACCCCTCAACCCCTATAGAAACCCCACATCTTACATCCAGATTTACAAACCATATGGCAGCTTGACATGATGGTTGACCCTACCTGGTAAGAATACAGAAAGCTAAAAAAAACCCACAAAGCTAAGCAGGATATCTGGTGAGTTATTTATATTTGGAGGGGAAGGGGGAGTCTTTAGAAGCGTCTGCTATATTATTATCTGAAATGATCTAGGGTCTCCTGCTTGAGCAGGGGGTTGGACTAGAAGACCTCCAAAGTCCCTTCCAAATCTTTTATTCTGTGTTCTGTTCTCCAAAGGACCCAAAGGCAGAACAAGAAGCAACGGATGGAAACTAATCAAGGAGAGAAGCAACCTAGAACTAAGAAGACATTTCCTGACAGAACAATTAATCAGTGGGATGACTTCCTTCCAGAAGTTGTGGGTGCTTCAACACTGGACGTTTTTAAGAAAAGATTGGACAACAATCTCTCACTAACTGTGAGAGATCTTGGGAGTCCTAGTGAACAGTCTCTTGAATATGAGCCAGCCGTGTGCAGCAGCTGCCAAAAAATCCAACACAGTTCTAGGCTGCATAAAGAGAGGGATAGAATCAAGAATCAGATCACGTGAAGTGCTGCTACCACTTTATAAAGCCTTGGTAAGGCCACAGTTGGAATTTTGCATCCAGTTTTGGTCGCCACGATGTAAAATAGATGTGGAGACTCGATAGCAGTGTTCCGATATCTCAGGGGCTGCCACAAAGAAGAGGGAGTCAAGCTATTCTCCAAAGCACCTGAAGGCAGGACAAGAAGCAATGGATGGAAACTGATCAAGGAGAGAAGCAACTTAGAACTAAGGAGAAATTTCCTGACAGTTAGAACAATTAATCCGTGGAACAGCTTGCCTCCAGAAGTTGTAAATGCTCCAACACTGGAAGTTTTTAAGAAGAGATTGGATAACCATTTGTCTGAAATGCTATAGGGAAGTGTTGGCAAACCTTTTTGGCACCGAGTGACGAAATGTGAGCGCGCACGCATGCACATGCCAGAAACCGGAAGAGCAGCCGCCCGGAGCGCATGCGCACGCCGGGAAGATGATCTTCTGTTTTCTGGCACGTGCCTGCGCACCGACCAGTGGGTCTTCACGTGCGCATGCACGCCAGAAACTGGAAGACCAGGTGGCCGGTGCGCATGCGGCTGCTCTTCCGGTTTCCAGCGCTCCCGCGCACGTGAAAACCAGCTGGCCGTCGTGCCGGAACCCAGAAGAGCAACGGGCGACGGCTCACATGCCCGGAGAGATGGCTCTGCGTGCAACTTCCAGCACGCGCGGCATAGGTTCGCCATCGCGGCTATAGGGTTTCCGGCCTGAGCAGGGGGTTGGTCTAGAAGACCACCAAGATCCCTTCCAACTCTGTTATTCTGCTGTTCCTAAAGAGCTAAATATGTTTGATGGTTTAGGATAGGGGACACCCCAGAAAGATCTGAGGGCTACTGGCTAAACTGGTCAGCTGAAGGCAAGGGCCAGCCACTTCTGCAAAGCTGCCCAAATGCTGCATTGGTGCCTTCAGGACTGTCTGGGAGTCAAGATCACTCTGAAGGAGAGTTTGTTTCGCTTCAGCAGGTTTTACAAATCCAGCCACCGCATGGGTTTTCACCGACGGAAAATTCCACCCTTCCTGCCTCCAATTTTGCAAGGGCCAGGTGGTTCGGCTGTTTTGGAGTCATCTTCTGGAATAACCCAACTCTGATGCAAATGCCCCTTTCCTTTCCCCCTGACCTACCTTGCAAGGTTGAGACGCAGAGACCCACGCAGAGAGGGAGAACCTTTAACTCCAAGTAATGCAGAGAGCAAATATTCTTAGAAAGAGAAGACAGGGTGCGAAACAGACCGGAGAGGTTGAGAATACGTCGAGAAAAGCTGAAATAAAATTGGCCCAAAGGTGCATTTTTTCAAAAGGCAACTGGACTTTCTTTCTTTCTTTTTCCTTGAAGACGTTTCGCTTCTCATCCAAGAAGCTTCTTCGGTTCTGACGGAATGGTGGAGAACGGAAGGATTTATATTCCTTGCAGTCCTTCCGTCCCTCCACCATTCAGTCAGAGCTGAAGAAGCTGCTTGGATGAGAAGCGAAACGTCTTCAAGGAAAACCAAAGGAGAAAAAGCACCTTTGGGACAACGGTGACCTGGATGATTGAGAATCCCCACAGGCACTGAAATAAAATTAAAAGTATTGGAAGGGTTTCAAACGGGGGTGAAACTAGAGAGGATTGATGTCGGCTGTGATGCTGGTGAAGTGACCTTGACTAAGCCTCTCCTAACAGTGAGGACAATGAACCAGTGGAACAGCTTGCCACCAGAAGTTGTGGGTGCTCCGTCCCTGGAGGTTTTATAAGAAGAGACTGGACAGCCATCTGTCTGAAATGGGATCGTGTCTCCTGCTTGAGCAGGGGGCTGGACTAGAAGACCTCCAAGGCCCCTTCCAACTCTCTTATTCTGTTATACATCATCTCTAAGCCAAGCCTACCTCACAGGGTTGTTGGGATAATAATGGAGGGTCGGAGAAGGAAGAGAACCAGACAAAAGTCCTAAACAGCACAAAGGAACCAGGAAAACATCCTTAAACAGGGATATCATGCTAAATAGAAAACATGAGAGTTCTCTAGAATTGAAATCTCTGGATGAAGGTGAAAGGATCTTCTTCTTCTTCCTCTTCCTCTTCCTCTGCTTCTTCCTCCTCTTCTTCTTCTTCTTCCTCTTCTTCCTCTGCTTCTTCTTCCTCCTCTTCCTCCTCCTCCTCCTCCTCCTCCTCTTCTTCTTCTTCTCCTTCTTCTTCCTCTTCCTCTGCTTCTTCTTCCTCCTCTTCTTCCTCTTCTTCTTCCTCTTCCTCTGCTTCTTCCTCCTCTTCCTCTTCCTCCTCCTCTTCCTCCTCCTCCTCCTCTTCTTCTTCTTCTTCTACTTCTTCCTCTTCCTCTGCTTCTTCTTCTTCCTCCTCTTCTTCTTCTTCCTCCTCTTCTTCCTCTTCCTCCTCCTCTTCCTCCTTCTCCTCCTCCTCCTCTTCTTCTTCTACTACTTCTTCCTCTTCCTCTTCCTCTTCCTCTGCTTCTTCCTCCTCCTCCTCCTCCACCACCACCACCACCACCATCATCATCATCATGGAATGCAACACATAGGTACAGCCTCTACATGTCTGCTAAAAAACAACAATCGGTAGCTTTCAGTTCATTCTTCACGGCACGGCTGGAACCCTTCTAGAGCGCAAAGAGAGGTAAGCGGATGATGGGTACGGGCTCGCTGCCCTCTGTGCATGCACAGAGCGCAACTGCCCTCCTCTCCTTCCTACACAGCCTCCCCTTTCCCCAACCTCGGTTCCTTGCAACATTCACATTTTACACAAAACACCTCGTTCAGCTGCTTGGAAACCAGCGCACGTACGCACGTACACACACAGGAGGGTCTGGAGAGATGGGGAAGGAAGGAGGCTGGGTGCAATGGCAGTGGCGATGGGCTGGGGAGGGGCGAGTGAGGAGGGGGAGGCTATCAGAAGGCAAAGGACCACGGAGGGAGGGAGGGAAGGAAGGGAGATGCAGGGGCGCAGAACATACCACGAAGGGGGAGGCGGCGCAGAAGCAGATCTGCTTCATGGTTCCCCCGAGGAAGTAGCGGGTCGCCATCCATCCAACCTGTCTGCCCCCCCAGGCCTGGTGCAGAAAGAAGGGGACCAAAGGGGAGATGCTCGGGGCGGCTGACGGCCGTTGCAGATGGCAGCAAAATGGTCCAGGTAGCTCAGCTGCACCGCACAAAGGCCCTGGGGCGCAGCAGTGCAGGACTGGCTCCCTCTAGTGGCTGAAAGCAGACACACACGCACACACACACACACACACACACACACACAAACACACACACACAAAACCCCAACTTCTCTCTGCTCTCAAATCCATCCACAATCGATGCTTTTTAATCAGAATAGAGCTGGAAGGGACCTTGGAGGCCTTCTAGTCCAACCTCCTGCCATTTCAGACAAGTGGATATCCGGTCTTTTCTTAAAAGCCTCCAGTATTTGGAGCACTCACAACTTCTGGTGGCAAGCTGTTCCATGGGTTCATTGTCCTCACTGTCAGGAAATTCCTTTTTTAATAGTGGCAAATATCTGTATATAATGATTACATAATTCCTTTTTAATTCCGGGTTGCTTGTCTCCTTGATGAGTTTCCATCCGTTGTTTCTCACCTTGCCTTCTGGTGCTTTGGGAAATAAGTTGAACCCCCCCTCCCCGTCTTCTTTGTGGCAGCCCCTCAAATACTGGCATATTTGAGGATTGGTTTAGGGATTGTAGCATGGGAACATAGAGGCAGCTTGGAAAAGATGTCGCTCTTGATCTGACCAGATAGCAATAGCGCTTAGACTTCTATCCCACTTCACAGTGCTTTACAGCCCTCTCTAAGCGGTTTACAGAGTCAGCCTCTGGCCCCCAACAATCTGGGTCCTCCTTTTACGGACCTCAGAAGGACGGAAGGCTGAATCAACCTTGAGTCGGTCAGGATCGAACTGCTGGCAGTGGGCAGAGTTAGCCTGCAATGCTGCATTCCAACCACTGCGCCACCACAGCTCCTGAATGCTTCATTCAAAGTTAGCAGAGGTAGTCCTGGACGTACGGCCACAATTGAGCCCAAAAATTATGTCACTAAGTGAGACATTTCTTAAGTGACTTTTGCCACTTTTTATGACTTTTCTCGCCAAGGTTGTTAAGAGAATCACTGCAGCTGTTAAGCAACACGATTACATGACCCTGGGATACTACAATACAGGGAATCCTCAACTTACAACAGTTCATTTAGTGACCATTCACAGTTACAACGGCACTGCAAAAAAAGTGACTTATGACCGTTTTTCATACTTACCCCCCCCATAGGGGTGAAATGATGGCAGTCTTTCTATATTTGAGGGGCTGCCCCAAAGAAGAGAGGGTCAAGCTATTCTCCAAAGCATCAGAAGGCAGGACAAGAAGCAACGGATGGCAACTAATCAAGGAGAGAAGCAACTTAGAACTAAGGAGAAAGGCTCTAATAGTGAGGACAATTAACCAGTGGAACAACTTGCCTCCAGAAGTTGTGGGTGCTCCATCAATTGAGGTTTTCAAGAAGAGATTGGACAGCCATTTGTCTGGAATGGTATAGGGTCTCCTGCTTGAGCAGGGGGGTTGGACTAGAAGACCTCCAAGGTCCCTTCCAACTCTTATTATATGCTTTATGTTCTACAACCTAGTGCTCTGGTAAAGATTTTGATCCTGGGAAAAATGGAAGGGAGGAGGAGGAGAAGGAGAAGCAGGAGAAGAAGAAGAAGAAGAAGGAGAAGCAGGAGGAGAAGAAGAAGAAGAAAGAAGAAAGAAGACTAGCAGCAAGAGGGACGGACTCAGTTACAGGGACAATGGAAGAAGAGCTGAAGGACCAGGATCCGGACAGCCCTTTCTCTCGGACTACTAAGTGTCCAGACTGGCTTCATGGGACCTCATCAAATCAATCCGCCTTGGCAGCTCCAGCTATTTTTAATCTTAATTCCTCAACAGCAGGGATTTCCCCGTTGCATTAAAGATGAGTAAACTCTCCTTGGCTATTAGAAAGAACCGGAAATTCAACATAGAGAAAAGTAAAGTCTTACACTTAGGCAAGACAAACCCAAAGTACACATATAGACTGGGTGGAACCAGGCTTAATAGCAGTAACTCTGAGAGGGATCTTGGAGTCTTAGTGGACAACCAATTAAATAGGAGCCAGCCGTGTGCAGTGGCAGCCAAAAAAGCCAATGCAATCCTAAATTGCATCAACAGAGGGATACAATCAAGATCAAGTGAGGTACTAATACCACTCTATAAAGCCTTAGTAAGACCACACCTGGAATACTGCATCCAGTTTTGGTCACCACACTTTAAAAAAGATGTTGAGACTCTAGAAAGAGTGCAGAGAAGAGCAACCAGGATGATTAGGGGACTGGAGGCTAAAACATACGATGAGCGGTTGCAGGAACTGGGCATGGCTAGTCTAGTGAAGAGAAGGACCAGGGGAGACATGATAGCAGTGGTCCAATATTTGAGGGGCTGCCACAGAGAGGAAGGGGTCAAGCTATTTTCCAAGGCACCTGAAGGCCAGACAAGGAACAATGGATGGAAACTGAACAAAGAGAGATTCAACCTGGAAATAAGGAGGAACTTTCTGACAGAACAATCAACCCATGGAACAGCCAATCAACCCATGGAACAGAAGTTGCCTCCGGAAGTTGTGGGAGTTTCATCACTGGAGGCTTTCAAGAAGAGACTGGACTGCCCTCTGTCAGAAATGGTGTAGGGTCTTCCTGCTTGGGGGGGTGGGGTTGGACTAGATGGCCTCCAAGATCCCTTCCAACTCGGTTAATCTGTTACAATGTCAATGAAAAAAGTGATTTATGACCAGTCTTCACACTTACGACCGTTGCAATATCCCCGTGGTCGCGTGAATAAAATTCAGATACTTGACAACTGGTTCATATTTATGATGGTTAAAGTATCCCGGGGTCACGTGATCCCCTTTTTGCGACCTTCTGACCGGCAAAGTCCATGGGGAACCCTCTTCCACCTCTGTTAATCTGTTATCTGGAGTCCCTACTCCCATTTACAACCTGTTTTGCAGGATGGAAGGCCGCAAGAAGAGGGCTCCGGGTTTTAATCCTGACCTTAGGAATCTGGCACGGGGCTGAAAATAGGAGAGACCGCCAACGGTGGCTTGTACTCACGTCGCCCTTCTTGAACCTGGCTTTCAGGCTCTTCATGTTGCTCTCTGCAAGACACAGATCGAGAGATTAAGGTTCGTGATGCCTACCAACGACACCAGGGAGCAGGGAGTCCTCGCCTTACAACCGCAGCGGAGGCCGAAATTTCTGTTGCTAAATGTGACGGGTTAAGTGAATTCTTCCCCATTTTACCACCTTTCTTGCCATCATGGTTAAGCGAATCACTGCCGTCGTTAAGCTAGTCACGCGGTTGTTAAGTGAGTCTGGCTTCCCCATGGACTGGGCTTATCAGGAGGTCGCGAAAAGGGGAATCACGTGACGCCGGGACACTGCGACCGTCATAACTATGAGTCAGTTGCCAAGCGTGTGAATTTTGATCATGCGACCGCGGGGATGCTGCGACGGTTGTTAAGTGTGAAAAATGGTCATACGGCACGTTTTTCAGTGCCGTTGTGACTTCGAACGGTCACTAAACGAACCATTGTAAGTTGAGAACTACTTGTGCTGCTTCAACTTACAATCGTTTGTTCAATGACCGTTCAAAGTTACAACGGCACTGAAAAAAACAGACTTATGACCGGTTTTCAGACTTACGACCGTTGGAACATCCCCATGGTCATGTGATCCAAATTCAGAGGCTTGGCAACTGGCTCCTATTTATGACGGCATCCCGGGGTCACGAAATCTCCTTTTGCGACCTTCTGACAAACAAAGTCAATGGGGAAGCCAGATTCACTTAACAACCATGTTACTCACTTAACAACTGCAGTGATTCACTTAACCACGGTGGCAAAGAAGGGGGTAAAATGGAGCAAAATTCACTTCACAATTGTCTCGCTTAGCAACAGAAATTTTGGGCCCAATTGTGGTCAGAAGTCGAGGACTGCCTGTTAGACATTGGTCCTCAAGGCGTCAAGCGATGGGCATATCTAGAAAAGGACAAAGGAAGGTATCTTTTACAAGTCACAGCTCTGTAGGTTCTAGCTAATACAGGTAGTCCTCGAATTACGACCGTAATTGAGCCTAGCAATTACTGTTGTTAGTCATGATGGGTCTAAAGTAGGTCACCACTTGACCAGACCTATTTTTACTGCCTTTTTTTTTGCAGTGGTTGTTAAACAAACGTGGTTGTAAAGTGAACAGCATGGTCATTAAGTGAAGCCATTACAGGTAGTCCTCAACTTACAACAGTTCGCTTAGTAACCGTTCAAAGTTACAACAGCCCTGCAAAAAAGTGACTTATGGCCATTTTTCACACTTACGACCGTTGCAGCATTCCCCATGGTCACATGATTTACATTTGGACGCTTGGCAACTGACTCACATTTATGACGGTCGCAGAGTCCCGGGGTCACACGATCCCCTTTTGTGACCTTCTGACAAGCAAAGTCTATGGGGAAACCAGATCCACTTAACAACCGTGTGACTAATTTAACAATTGCAGTGATTCACTTCACAAACGTGGCAAGAAAAAGTCGTAAAATGGGGCAAGACTCCCTTAGCAAATTTCTCAATTAATTAATTAATTTTGGGCTCCATTGTGGTTGTAAGTTGGAGTGGTGCGGTGGCCTAGAGGTGGAGTGCTTGCCTCACAATCAGGAGGCTGTGAGTTCGATTCTAGGTAGAGGCAGATATTTCTCTCTCTGGGCATGATGAGAATGTATCTGCTGAACAAAACTCCGCATTGGCAACAGGGAAGGGCATCCGGCCAGGAAACACTCTGCTAGCTCCATTCAGTTGTCCAGACTCCACCCCGCAAGGGATTATGGGGTCGTTAAAAGAAGATATTGTGGTTGTAAGTTGAGGACTACCTGCATTTGCTATCGCCGTTTTGCCAATAACCAGAACTAAACTTCCAGCAAAAACATCGTGAATTATATAACCGGGATGTGGTGAAAATGGCTATAAATTCCAGCCGGTTGCCAAGCAGACAAAATATCAAAACTTCAAAACCGGGTCATAACCTTTTCAGGAGTCTGTCGTAACTTGGAATGGCTGCTACGCGACCGGTCATAAGCCAAGGACTACCTGGTGGGGGGAGGGGCTGAGGTCAGATGGCCGACGCCCTTCGCCAGCAAGCGAGGCCAAGAAGGATAGTAGCTCAGCCCAGAGCCGAAACCAAACTCTGCCACCCAAAACATGGCACTGATCCTCACAGGGTGCTGCTTTCCCTTTTCTGTTCTGAGTCTCCAAATCTCTCCGTTGCTTAGGGATGGGGGGATCGTCACCTGGGATCTGCAAGCAGGAAATTGGATCTCGTGTTATGGTCTCAGAAGATCCTTGGCCTCCGTCATCCCCTCGTGGTTTAATTAGGAACAAATTTTCCTTCCCGTCAGAAGATGGAGACGGTGGCTACCGTCCCTTGATCAGGTGCGCCTCTACGGAATCCGGTTGTTTATCCAACAATCTGAAGTTTTTATTCAAGTTTTTCTCCTTGTCAAACCCTGGGGGGGGGGGAATCTTCCCAGCAAAGTTTTGGCTTCAGGAAAGAGATAGCTGTTTTAGAGAAGAGGAACAAAAGTACAGAAGTCCTTGACTTACAACAGTTCGTTTAGTGACCGTTCAGAGTAACAACGGCCCTGAAAAATGTGACTTGGGACCGTTTTCATGACCTTCGCAGCATCCCCGTGATCAGGTGATCGAAATTCAGATGCTCGGCAACTGGTTCCATATTTATATTTATATTATTTATTTATATTTATATTTATATTTATATTTATATTTATATTTATATTTATATTTATATTTATATTTATATTTATATTTATATTTATATTTATATTTATATTTATATTTATATTTATATTTATATTTATATTTA
>QLTV01000446.1:113707-130233 GCA_003457575.1 Thermophis baileyi
ACAGACATTTCATTAACCTAACTAGATAACAGCATCATCATATATAAATATAAATATAAATATAAATATATTTATATGCCCTTTTGCCACCACCTGACAAGCAAAGTCAATGGGGAAGCCAGATTCACTTAACAACTGGGTGACTAACTTAACAACTGCAGCGATTCCCTTAACAACGGTGGCAAGAAAGGTCGTAACATGAGGCAAAGCTCACTTAACAACTGTTTCGCTTAGCAACAGCAGCTTACCTGTGGTGGTCTCTCGGGGTAGGGTTACGAGCCGGTCTGGTCTTTCGGGACTCGATTCACCTGAGGTCCCATGGATATCCTTGGGCTCGTGTTTTGATGCAGGTGGGCAAAGACCACACCGTGGCAAAGGTGTGTTCTTACAGTAGGTACACCTGGCTGCAAAATGGTTTCAGAATATTCCTGGCTCCTGGTCGGCATCAGGTGGGGATGCAGCCCCACCAATTGCAGATCTGTACAGCGGGTGGTGGGGTGGAGATAACACAGCTCTTCGTCTTCCTTGAGAATTAATTAGTTACCTGTCGCAGGTAACCTAACTCCTCTCCCAGGTAATGTAGCTGATACCTTTGCAGTTGTCTTGCTGTTCCACAGAGCACAGAAGAGACCCAAAGATAATACATTGCTCTGGGCCCCAGTAAGGTTTGAATTTCAGGTGCGCTTGCAAATTGCAAAAGAATATAAGTGTACGGCAGTACAAGTAATCCTCGACTTACGACCATTCGTTTAGTGACCGACGGCACTGAAAAAAGCGACTTAGGACCGTTTTTCACACTTACAACTGTTGCACAGCCGTCCCCGTGGCTGCGAGATCAAAATTCACAAGCTTAGCAACTGGCATGGACTTATGACGGTTGCAGTGTCACGGGGGGGGGGCGGTCACGCAATCGCCTCTTGCGACCTGCTGAAGAGCAAAGTCCATGGGGAAAGCCGAATTCACTTAACAATCGTAGCGATTCGCTTAACAGCGGTGGCAAGGAAGGTCGTAAAATGGGGCAAGATTCACTTAACAACTGTCTCACTTAGCAACAGAAATGGTGGGCTCCGTTGTGGTCATACGTCAAGGATTTCCTGTATATTGCTTTGAGCTCCAGTAAGGGGTTGAATTGCAGGTGAACGCCAAATTTCAACCAGTCCTGGCCATTTCAACCATCACGCCATTCCGTAGTCTCAAAATTTGGGTGCTGGGCCAATGGCAAGCATTTACAACAGCTGCAGCTTCCCAGGGTCATTGGTGAGCTTCCCAGCCGGCTTCCGACAAACAAAGCCAATGGGATTTGCTTAATGACTATCTGACTCACTTAGTGATTTGCTTAACAAATGTGGCAAAAAAAAAAAAAAAGCCACCCAGAGTTATTGTTGTGGCAAGATGAGTGGCTAATAAATTTTACACATAAATAAATTATAAACAAGGTTGTGAATTTGGATCTGATTCACTATACAACCGACAGGTTTAACAACAGAAATTCTGCTCCCAATTGTGGTCATATGTCAAGGATTACTGTTGCTTTGTGGCTTGTTCCCAGTGCCTGCTGTTCAGGGATAACATGACCCCAGTGGGGAGGTTCTTTAATTCAATCAATCAGAATAGAACTGGAAGGGATCTTGGAGGTCTTCTAGTCTAACCCCCTGCTCAAGCAGGAGACCCTATACCATTTCAAACAAGTGAATGTCCAGTCTCTTCTTAAAGACCTCCAGGGATGGAGCACCCACAACTTCTGGAGGCAGGTAGTTCCACTGGTTAATTGTCCTCGGTGTTAGGAAGTTTCTCTTTAATTCCAAGTTGCTTCTCTCCTTGATGAGTTTCCATCCGTTGCTTCTTATCCTGCCCTCTGGTGCTTTGGAAAATAAATTGACCCCCTCTACTTTGTGGCAGCCCCTCAAATAATGGAAGACTGCTATTATGTCCCTCTCCCCCGTCCTTCTTTTCTCTAGAGTAGCCAAACCCAAACCCTGCAACCGTTCTTCCTATGTTTTTGTCTCCAAGCCTTTGATCATCTTAGTTGCTCTTCTTTGCACTTTTCCCAAAGTCTCAACATCTTTTTTTGTATCGTGGTGACCGAAACTGGATGCAGTATTCCAGGTGTGGCCTTACTAAGGCTTTACAAAGCGGTATTAAAACTTCACGTGATTTTGATTCTGTGCCTCTGTTAATACAACCCAGGATTGTATTCGCTTTTTTGGCCATTACCTGAGGCCTTTGAACTATGGTGCTGGAGAAGACTCCTGCGAGTCCCTTGGACTGCAAGGCGATCCAACCAGTCAGTCCTAGAGGAGATCAACCCTGACTGCTCCTTAGAAGGCCAGATCCTGAAGATTTAAGTCAAATACTTTGGCTACCTAATGAGAAGGAAGGACTCACTGGAGAAGAGCCTGTGAGATTTATGACCCAATTATTTTAATCCTCACAATACAGAAAACAAGTCTGATTTACAATTCAAAGGTTTATTCCAAAAAGCGTTTGCAAAGGCGGCCTCCAAGTCACTTCCCAAGTGGATTGAATACAAGGAGAGCAAAACACACTATACAAGCCATACATTTTATACCCTCTACACCAGGGGTCTGCAACCTGCGGCTCCGGAGCCGCATGCGGCTCTTTAGGCCCTCTGCTGCGGCTCCCTGTCACCCTGTCGCGGCAGAGGGATGAAAGAGCCATCATCCTGTCACAGCAGTGGCATGGCCGGAGCCTTAGTGCGGGAGCAAAGCACCCCTCTACTTGCCTTTGCGTGGCAACAGCATTCCGCCTTCATTGTGGTACATTTGCTGTTGCCGTCAGCAAAGAGGACTGGGAGAGAATGGCAGGGGCGGATCTTGTGGGGTGGGGGCCATCCCCAAAGCCTGGCCTTCCTCCTCCCTTGTCGGCGGGGCCAAGAGAAAGAAGGGCAGCGTGGGGAAGAGAGAGGGTGATAGTGTGAGATTTATGACCCAATTATTTTAATCCTCACAATACAGAAAACAAGTCTGATTTACAATTCAAAGGTTTATTCCAAAAAGCGTTTGCAAAGGCGGCCTCCAAGTCTCCTCCCAAGTGGATCAAGTACAAGGAGAGCAAAGAACAATATACAAACAATAAGACGCGCTCCGACGTTGCCCCAACACACATTTCCAGCACGCGCTTCTCTGTCCCGAACTAGGATTGAGTGGGGAGAAGGGAGCAGGGGGAAGGGTAGGAGGGAAGGAGAAGCCCGGCTGGCTTTCCTTTGGCGTGGGGCAGGGGGAAGACCCAATACCCCCTCCATGGCCTGCCCGCAATGGGGGAGACTGGGGGTGGAGAGAGAGAGAGAAAGAGAGAGAGACAGAGAAAGAGAGAAAAATGAGAGAGAGGGTGATAGGGAGATAGAGAAAAAAGAGAGAGATGAGAGAAAGAGAAAGATGAGAGGGAGGGAAGGGAGAGAGAAAAAGAGAGATGAGAGAGAAGGAGAGATGAGAGAGGGAGACAGACAGAGAGAGAGAGGAGAGGGAGGGAGAGAGAGAAAGATGAGAGAGGGAGAGAGACAGAGAGAGGGAGATACCTATTTCCCATAGAAAACAAAACACGGGGAGCCACAAAACCTGGGTAGGTGTGGCTGGGGGGGTCATGTGTCTGGGTGGCAGTGAGTGATGTCAAGTTGGCCACACCCACCCAGGTTTCGTGGCTCCTGTTGTTTTGCTTTCTGTGGGAAACGGGCCCAAGTGGCTCTTTGGGTGTGTAAGGTTGCAGACCCCTGCTCTACTGATTGATTCTGACACTTTTCTCTATAGATCCCTATAGCTCTACTGAGATTAGAAGACAGAAAAAGTTTAAAAGGAGCCCTTTCTCCCAAAATTTACGCTCAATTACTTACTGTCTTTTGGTGATGAGCAAGGAAAGTTACACTTAAGTAACACCTGCTTGAAATAGACCATCAAATGGATGCTGGTAATAACACTCAGCTTCCCATGGCAGATAGCAGGACATACACATCGGATGTCAATCTGTCTCACCATCTCTCGGCTTGCCTTTTGGAATTTTTTTTATTTTTCAGCACCGTGCGCACGCCCATGCGGTACGGCCACGCAGCGCGGGAGAAAGCGAACCAGCAGCGAGGTAAGTTAGAACCCACCCGATGCACGCCATGCCTAATAGGCTCTGCCCAACTCCCTTTATTCTCCTAAGTCATTTCTTAAGTCATTCTATACTCTTAAGGCAGTGGTTCTCAACCTTCCTAATGCCGCGACCCCCTCCCCGTGCGCGATGAGGTGACAAAGGGGGCATGGCACCAAGATGGCGGGCTAGTGCGTGCTTAGGCGACCCCTGTGAAAGCGTCGTTCGACCCCTAAAGGGGTCGCGACCCACAGGTTGAGAACCGCTGCTCTAAGGGGTCATCGTGACAATTTCTTCAAAGTAACAGATATCTTATCTTGTTCACTGGTAGCTTCGCCCTGGGCAGATGTTCCTATCTAACTGAATTGTAGCCTTGCCTTGGGTGCGCGTTCCTGTTTTCCAAGAACTTCTGTAACAAGTCATCATGTATTGTTTTACTGAGTACATTTTGTGGTTAGTGTGCAACAGAAAGAGCATCATAGCTTATTAGTACATTAAACACTTTTATAAAAGAATAACTTATTACTTATTTCCTTCAAGCCTAATGCTGGGAAAGATGGAGGGCAAAAGAAGAAGGGGACGGCAGAGAATGAGGTGGCTGGATGGAGTCACTGAAGCAGTAGGCGTGAGCTTAAATGGACTCCGGGGGATTGTAGAGGACTGGAAGGCCTGGAGGAACGGTGTCCATGGGGTCGCGATGGGTCGGACACGACTTCGCAACTAACAACAACAAAAACATATTACCTGCTAATTAGGAAGAATAATAAAACTTTTTTTTCCCTTTGGTCAGCCCCAATTTCTGAATCATTTTACTGCACGGTGATGCTTCCCAATCTTTGTCTTTTCCCTGAAGGACTAGTCGAATCTATTTACAATTTGGGATTCTTCCTAATTATTTTAGCGCACTTTTCACTCTTACTCGAAGTTCCACCCAGGGTTGGCTGTCCATTTCCGTAGGCGCTGAATCGTTGCTACCTATCTCTGTCCTGGAGGTGTTCTGTCTCCTCTCTTATCTATCTTAGCTCTCTTGAAAGATGTCAAAGGGAGTTTGAATTCGATGCATTCTTAACCCGGTCAAGGCCTGGGCTTGACTGTTTCTGGAGACTGGATAACAGATTAATTGCTTCTCCTGCCAGTTCTGGCCTCAAGCAGAGAGAGAAAGAGAGAGAGAGAAAGAGAGAGAGAGAAAGAGAGAGAGAGAGAGAGAAAGAGAGAGAGAGAAAGAGAGAGAGAGAAAGAGAGAGAGAGAGAAAGAGAGAAAGAGAGAGAGAGAAAGAGGCCCTTTACAGGCTTACAGGAAATTATCAGTAAAAGAACATTTAAACACGGCTGTCCGTGTGGCTACACTAACTCTAAATCAGAGGTCTTCAAACTTGGCAACTTTAAGACTTGTGGACTTCAACTCCCAGAATTCTCCAGCCAGCACAGCTGGCTGGAGAATTCTGGGAGTTGAAGTCCACAAGTCTTAAAGTTGCCAAGTTTGAAGACCTCTGGCAAAGGATACACCTTATATCAATGTATAATATGTCTTTCCTAAGCTACATGGTACTCTACTCATTATAGAAGATTACAACTCATTCTATTGTATTCCATATTATTACCTTGTTAGCTCAAGCTTTATTAACTCTGTATGTCTTTATTCTGATAAATAATAATAACTTTAAAACATCCCCTACAAGTTCCAAGGAAGGAGGATCTGTGGGTTAAGCAAAATTGCACGCATTGCTAATTGTAAAAAAAAACACACAAAAAAAACCACCAGCTTAAGGTAACGTCAAAAAAGAGGAACTAGATAAGGGGTGGGGAGGACTGTAAAAGGGAGGGAAATTCCAAAAAGGGTGGTGGTGGGGAAACTGGGCGTTCCGGAAAGTTTGTGAACTGTGTGTTTCTCCTCAAATGGGATGACACGGGAGGGATTTGTGCTTCCGGCCAAGGGGATAAAATGCTCTTGAAATCTATTTTGGGGGTGTGCCTACTTCTGCTAGCAGCCCCCTCTTGCAAGAACGTATTTTGCAATAGAACTGTTCACTGCCTCACTTAATGACCCTGTCCGATTTCTGACTAGTGAGGGCATTTCTCACAAGTTGGGGGTGGGGCTCCTCTGGGATTTTAAAAGTCATCGTGGGGAGAGTGGGACCAATCTCTCCCCCCCCTTTTTTTTTTCACTGGAGGGTCGTCCATTTCCTCCAACTGACTGCAATCCCAGGATACGGTCGGTCGTACAAGTGACTCAGCAACCAAGAGGGGAGTCGAAGAAAAATAAGTGGGCACCCCAGCCACCAGGCGTGCATGGACTACGGTAAGAAAAATTGGACCTAAGTCCTGCCTTGGTGGTTGGGACTTTGTGTGAGACTCTTGAAAGCGTGTGTGTGTGTGTGTGTGTGTGTGTGTGTGTGTGTGTGTGTGTGAGAGAGAGAGAGAGAGAGAGAGAGAGAGAGAGAGAGACTTGCAAGTAAGTACAAAGTGAGTGTGGAGTCTGGATCCTTGGTTCTGTTCTTCCTCAAGGAAAACAGTCGGAGGAAGGACGAAGTGTAAGAGGACGTAAGAGAAAAGGGACAGAATGGGAAACGGGAATTCTAGGCCTGAGGAAGACAAAGCGGAGGTGGACTCACACAGCCTGGCAAGCATCCCTCCGGATAGTCCATTGGAGAGGATGCTGAAGGATTGGAAAGAGAATCCCTGCACCAAATACAAGGATAAAAAGAAAATGATTAAGTATTGTTGTTTGGTGTGGACCAGGGAAAGCATTAGGCCACCAACCGTCTTCTGGCCAAAGTATGGATCGGAAGAGGATTGGCTGTGCCAGACGTTGAACATCTACGTAAACAACAAGCAACCTTTCTTCCAAGAGGAATCTGAATACGCCTCTTGTTGGAAAGGAAGTTGCAATGTTGGTCAGTTTGACCATCTGAGGACCAGGATGGGAGCTCCAAAGGAGAGAAAGGAGGGACCCAAGCCTTGGGACTCTTTGCCCCCAACGTCTTATGGACCCCAGGGTCAGGAACAGGAGGAAGCTGCCAGTTAGGCTGTGCGTTTAATAGACCAGGCGACTGTGGGACCATCAACTCCGCTTGAACCGGGTCCTAGTGGACAATCACATCCAGGCTTGAGAAGGGAGGTGGGACAGGGTAAAAAGCCTTGGGACTCCCTGGATTCGTTGCCCCCACCCCTTTATCAGAAACAGAAGGAAGCCCCCAGTTCAGCTGTCTGTTTAATTGACCTGGAAGGAAGTCAGGCAACTGTGGGACCGTCAAATCTGCTAGAACCAGAACCGTGTCCTAGTGGACAATCACATCCAGGCTTGAGAAGGGAGGTGGGACAGGGTAAAAAGCCTTGGGACCCCCTGGATTCATTGCCCCCACCCCCTTATCAGAAACAGAAGGAAGCCCCCAGTTCAGCTGTGCGTTTAATAGACCAGGCGACTGTGGGACCATCAAATCCGCTAGAACCAGAACCGTGTCCTAGTGGACAATCACATCCAGGCTTGAGAAGGGAGGTGGATAAAAAGGATGCCCCAAATTTTCCCTTCCCAGAGAAAGATAGGGAAACCTCTTCTGTGGGGCAGGACCAATCCAATGAGGAAAGGTTCCTTCTGCGTCAGGGGCCAATAAGCAATAGACAAGTTGCCTTTGTCGATGATCCCTTGACCAGGAGTGAGGTTAGGAGTTTCAAGCAAGAGATGAAATCCCTCACTGAAGATCCCATTGGCCTAGCGGAACAATTGGATCAGTTCTTAGGACCCAAACTTTACACTTGGATGGAGATGATGTCGATTTTACACATTCTCTTTTCGGGAGAGGAAAGAGACCTGATCACGAAAGCAGCCTTAAAGGCATGGGAGAAACGCCATCCTGCAGGAGTTGGGGTCACGCCGGCAGAGGAAAAAGTCCCTAAGGTGAACCCTGGGTGGGTCAGCACGAATCCACTTCACAGAACTTATTTGGAAGACTTCAGGCACCTGATCATCCAAGGGATCCGGGAGGCCGTTCCAAAGGATTCTAAACCGTTTGAGATACCCCAACGAAAGGAAGAATCTCCATCAGTCTTTTTAGAAAGGCTGAAAGACCAAGTGAGGAAGTATGTCGGCATAGATCCGGAAGAACCTGTAATACAGGGTTTCCTAAAGGTTCATTTTGTGGCAAACGCCTGGCCAGATATCCGAAAGAAAATTCAGGAAATGGAGGGCTGGAGTGATAAAGCCTTAGGAGACCTGCTCAGAGAAGCTCAAAAGGTCTATGTAAAAAGGGAAGAAGAAGAACAGAAGAAGAAAGCAAAAAAGTGGATGGCTCTTGTAGACCAAGTCGTGAAGCAAAGGATAGGGGAGCCAGCACCGCAGAGAGGAGGGAGGGGATCGTGGATGAGAGGGAGGGGAACAGGGAGAGGGAGAGGGAGAGCTCTGGGGCAAGGTCAAGACCACTTTTGGCAACCATCCTGGACGACCTCGCAGGCAGGGTTTTTCCATAGCGGAAGGGGTGGACATTTTCAGTGGGGCTGTCCTGAACTAAATCAAAGGGAGTGGGACGAGAGAAAAGTCAAAAGGACAGGTCCGTTAGGAAAGGATCAATGTGCCATCTGTAGAGAAAGGGGGCACTGGAAAAACGAATGCCCTAGAGGTAGGAGGGGAAAGAACCAGCTAAATGGATGAATTTTAAGAATTAGGGTTGTCGGGGTGGGGGGCGGGCGCACTTGTTTTCTGGTCCGGCTTTTCAAGAACGCCTGATAAAACCTTAAAGTTAGAGGTCTTCTAGTCCAACCCCCTGCTTAGGCAGGAAACCCTACACCACTTCAGACAAATGGTTATCCAACATCTTCTTAAAAACTTCCAGTGTTGGAGCATTCACAACTTCTGGAGGCAAGTTGTTCCACTGATTAATTGTTCTAACTGTCAAAAAATTTCTCCTTAGTTCTAAGTTGCTTCTCTCCTTGATTAGTTTCCACCCATTGCTTCTTGTTCTACCCTCAGGTGCTTTGGAGAATAGTTTGACTCCCTCTTCTTTGTGGCAGCCCCTGAGATACTGGAACACTGCTATCATGTCTCCCCTTGTCCTCCCTTTCCTTCAAATAGTCTTACCCAGTTCCAGCAACCGTTCCTTCATATGTTTTAGCCTCCAGTCCCCTAATCCTCTTTGTTGCTCTTCTCTGCACTCTTTCTAGAGTCTCAACATCTTTTTACATCGTGGTGACCAAAACTGGATGCAGGATTCCAAGTGTGGCCTTACCAAGGCCTTATAAAGTGGTATTAACACTTCACGTGATCTTGATTCTCTCCCTCTGTTAATGCAGCCAAGGGCTGTGTTGGCTTTTTTTTTTTTAATGCAGCCTAGAACTGTGTTGGCTTTTTTTCTGATAAAGTGTGTGTCTTTGGGACACCTTGCTACTGCAAAAGTGGTGATTAGTTGCCGCTTAATGTGGGTGCCAAGGAGGGGAAGGGGAATCTTTGTGGAGAACCAGTTTGGTCCCGTGGTTACGGCCAGAGGCTCCAAGGATGGAGAGAACTGTGAGTTCAAATCCTGCTTTGACCAAAAGGATCAGCTGAGTGTTTTTGGGCTGGTTGATTTTTTCCCCCCTTCTCGTCAGCCCTAAGGGGAAGGCCATTTCTGTAAATGTTAATGGCAATTTTCTTCCTGTTTTATGCTTTGAGGGCTTAGTTCTCTGAAACTAAGATAACTAGTTTCTGAAACTGTGAAAGGTTTTGTATAAACTATTTTTACTCTGCCAGGCTTGGGGCAGGGAGAAGCCATTGTTTATTTTCTCAGCTACCCTGTTGCTTCTTTGATGTGCTCCCCCAAGAATTATTTGAATATTATCGGTGAAGCCTGAGAGGCTTTACCATTTAAAATCCTGAATGTGTTATTTACAACAAGTTTACTACATACATTCATACATACATACATACATACATACTACATACATACATACAAACATTCTCATAACAAGGCATCTCATCAGGGCGAAAGGGGGAGGAGCAAGAAAATTTTTGACAATCTTCGATAGAGCCTCCATGGACAACTATAGTCTATCTGACACAGGACCAATGATTCCCCCCCCTTCCCCCCCCCCTTTCCTCCACCTTCGGCTGTGGAAGCAAAAAAATACGTTCTCGTGTAGCTTCCCAGCTTTGTAAGATCTTATTCTGGGAATTCTCAAGAAATGGAACAAGTGACTTTTGGGCAGTAAAAGGACTGAGGCTATACAGGTAGTCCTCGAGCCCAAAACCTCCGTTGTTAAATGAGACATTTGTTAAGTCAAGTGTCAGGGTTCCAAATAGCATCCAAAATAAAATCAGAGTCCGAGGCAAAGCATTCCTCAAAGTTCCAATTTATTAACAGAGCCATATTGGCACGGCTGGGAGAAACCTGAATATGACGCTCCCAGGGTTTCTCCACCCAGTTGAAAGATCAAGCCCCTTGTCCCCACACCCACAAGTTGAGGAATTTGTTATGGCTACAGGTCTACATCCCTCATGCAACAGCCCCTCCCAAATTCCCACAGCAAGAATACATTCTCAAGCGTAAAGTGTGTCAGGCCAAAGTCTCTAATAAAAATATGGCTTCAGCCTGACATCAGGTTTGCCCCATTGTACCACTTTTCTTGCCAAAGTTGTTAAGTGAATCACTGCAATTGTTAAAAATTAGTCAGATAGTTGTTAAATGGATCTGGTTTCCCCGTTGACTTTGCTTGTCAGAAGGTCGTAAAAAGAGGAATCATGTGACCCCTGGGACACAGCAACGGTTGTATGTGTGAACCGGTTGCCAAGCATCTGAATTTTGACATCAGGTGATCCTGGGGAGGCTTCAAAGGTCGTAACGGCCCTTTTTTTTTTCAGTGCCGTTGTAACTTTGAACGGTCATTAAGTGAACTGTTGTAAGTCGAGGACTACCTGTACAGGGAAAACAGCTCCATAAAGAGGGAGGATGGTATTTTTCAATTATAATTACAGGCAGTCCTCGTCTTATGACAACTGAGCCCCAAATTTCTCTGATCCATCCTTTTTGCATAAAAAGTAAATTAATTGGGCCAATGATTAGTCCACATCTTTTTTTTTGCTACTAAACTGCTCATCTAATTTTGACAAATGACCAAACAACAACAACAAAGTGGAATGGGAGAAATATTTACTATTTACTATTTATTTGTCAAACATGTACAAGATAGCAGGTATAGGTATAATCATAAACATAATCAAAGTGAATACAGATAGATGAGGACAATAGGACAGTAGGACAGGGATGGTAGGCACGCTGGTGCGCTTATGCACGCCCCTTACAGACCTCTTAGGAATGGGGTGAGGTTGACAGTAGACAGTCTAAATACCCCATTTGGAGGCTAAAACATGTCTTTCTTAAGAATGATATACTGCGGCTGTCCTCTTCTCTGTTTCTCTTCAGAAATAGAGGACTTTTTTTCCTCCAGCCTGGCGAATGGGTCTTTATCAAATCCTGGAGACAATCCAAGCTACATCCTGGATGGGAAGGCCCTTTCCAAGTGCCGCTGACCGCTGAGACAGCTGTAAGGACTGCCGGAAAAAGGTTGGACACCTTATACCAGACTGAAGGGACCGGCCGGAGCTCCACAAGCAGAAAAGTGGACAATGCAACTTTCCGGTGACTCCCTTCTCCTGAGACAATAAAATAATATGTTTGCTTTTAGGGTACAGGACCCATGGCAAGAAGATAACTTTACCTGGACTTTAACCCACGGGTGGTTTGTTTTCGGGCCACGGTTTACTGACTCGTTGAAATGGCCGTATGGGTTAAGCATAAGGGAATCGGGGTATTTGGTCCTTGGTTTAAATATCCTGTTTGGTACTAGAAATATAGAACAAGGTAGGCTTTTTCAGGAGGCAACTGGACTTCCTTGGTTTTTTTTTTTTCCTTTTGAAGACGTTTCGCTTCTCATCCAAGAAGCTTCTTCAGCTCTGACAGGATGGTGGGGAACGGAAGGATTTATTTTGGGATGAACACCCTTTGAATGGTGTGGGAATAAGGAATGGATTTCCACAGGGAAAAAATTGCAGACAACAGGAAACAGGAGCACCACTCAGGTGACCCTGAGGACACAGATAAACCTCCAAGTGGCCTCAATGACCCTTCAAAAGGATGCAAATGACCAGCTGTCTGCAAGGAATATAAACCCTTCCATTCCCCACCATCCAGTCAGAGCTGAAGAAGCTTCTAGGATGAGAAGCGAAACGTCTTCAAAGAAAAACCAAGAAAGTCCAGTTGCCTCCTGAAAAAAAGCACCTTTGGGGCCTGGGGGACTGTAAGAAAGTGGGAAGACCATTTCTATTTTCAAGAGCATCAAGATTTTCCTGAGACGTTTCGGTTATTTAGGTTAGGGGAGGGAAAATAAATAAACCTGAACTATTCTCTGCCAAGGTAACAGAAAAACAAATCATTCCAGCTGAAGGGAAATTGGTGGATAAAAAAGGAGTTCCATGCCTTACATTGCCCAAAGTGTGCCCCCTTACAGTGCTAAAATGGGGTACCTGGTTGTATTCTATGTGGTGTATGTTGTACAAGGGAATAGGGAATGGGGATTACGACTGGAAGTTTTTATTT
Organism: Thermophis baileyi; assembly: GCA_003457575.1. NCBI lineage: Eukaryota > Metazoa > Chordata > Lepidosauria > Squamata > Dipsadidae > Thermophis > Thermophis baileyi. The sequence continues at coordinate 126,355 of QLTV01000446.1, forward strand.
GCTCAAAACTTCCATAAATCTGGCACTGTTAGAATAACAGAGTTGGAAGGGACCTTGGAGGTCTTCTAGTCCAACCCCCTGCTCAGGCAGGAAACCCTACACCACTTCAGACATAATGGCTGTCCCATCTCTTCTGGAAAAACTCCAGTGTTGGAGCATTTACAACTTCTGGAGGCAAGTTGTTCCACTGATTAAATTTACTATTGGAATAAACTACCAAGCCTCAGGTAACCAAATTTGATGGATGCCATTTAATAAATTGTGGGGATTTGAGCAACCAAAGACAAGGTGCAAATGTGGGGAAAATATGTGTGTGCAAATGAGAGAGCTTAAGTCTAATTCTATTTCTTCTTCATATTCTCTTCTATTCTATTCTATTCTATTCTATTCTATTCTATTCTATTCTATTCTATTCGAGGGGGTGAATTCTAACTCTTATACCAGTAGAATTATCCAACCTTCATCCAATGACAGAGCTGGTGAAGCAAGAAGAATGATCCACATCCACCTTCCTTATTTCTAATGAGCCAATATAGTTCTTTCCCAGGGGTGGGATCCAACTTACCTCGCTGCCGGTTCGCTCCCTCTCGCGCCGCGTGGGCGCAGTAACAAAAAAGCCGAAAAAACAAAACAAAAACAAAGCCGCAAAAAAGATGGCGACCGCATGCACAGTGCCGGAAGTCGGCTTCTGCGCATCCTCAGAAGGAAATTAAAAAAAAAAATTCAAAAAAAAAATTCAAAAAATAAAATAAAATAAAAGATGGCGGCCCCCGATCCGGTTCGGTGATGTCATCGTGACGTCACCAGCGGGCCGCTACCGGTTCGGGAGAACCAGTCCGAACCGGGAGGAACCCACCCCTGATTCTTTCCTATTCTATTCTATTCTTTCCTATTCTTTCCTATTCCTATTCCTATTCTACTCTACTCTACTGACCAGATGTTAAATAAAACATTTCCCTGCTTAGGAAACCGTCTGCACCACAGTGTGGGGAGAAAGCATGCAATATAATCAGCCTGACTGTAAACAGAGTGAAGCAAATCAATAATACTCTGTATAGTATGGGGATCGATACAGCAGGAAAAATTCCTTTGGGGTGTTGTTTTAGGATGATGGTGGTTAAAGCAAAAGGAACTACTAAAAGCCAAATGCCGAAGATTAAACCTTTTGCCCCACCCAAGGATACCAGAGCAGCGACTATAATGGAAATAGACAATTTGAGACAAACTTTTTTTGAAATCGAAACTGGATATGGAAATACAAAATGCCTGGGTAGAATGGGTGAAATGTATGGTTAAAAAAAAAAAGAGGTTTAAATAAAAGCAATTGCTATAAATGTGGCCCTGGTGCTCCCCTTTCCACTTGGATGGGCCCTGGTTGGTGTGAGGTGTATATTGGCTCTTTATTAACATGGAACGGCCTGGGGAAATGAGAGTGGTAGTAGATCTGTTCCTCTCCTGTTTCCACCAGTAAAAGGCCGGGATGTTAAGAAACCACACCTGTGTTCTCTGCAGCCTTTTTGGAAACCACACTGCAGGACTTACTGTGGATTCTGCCAAGAGGGGAGGAGAACTGGAAACATATATGGAAACAGTAAATGCAGCCACAGCAGCAGAAAAGAGGAATGACTCCAGAAGGAGCATTCCTAGAGCTGACTTTGTGGTGGTATTGTGGGGGAAAGATACTAAGGCGTGTACTTCCCCCAAATTGGGCAGCGACCTGTGCAACTGTTAAATTGGTTATCCCATTTACCCTGGCATTTGAAAAAAAAAAGATATGGTAATAAAGGAACATAAATAGAATAAAACGGAGGTGTGTTAGGGACCTCCTTTGAGGATGGAGTGTACCTGGATGCCATAGGGGTCTGTAGAGGAGACCCTGATGAATATAAGGCCCGAAACCAGATCGCTGCTGGGTTCGAATCATCATTTTGGTGGGTGACTGTTAAGAAAAATGAAATTGTTGTGGTTTCTAAAATAAATGCTTATAACATATGTGCCGGATGGAAAAGTCACCGCTGATGTGATATGAGATAAGCAGCTGAACAGAAACCGCAAGTAGAGGAAACACAAGAGAGAAAATAGAGCAAAAAGTAGGTTATGGTTAAACTCTGAAACTGAAAAATGTGCACAGGTGTTGGGGTATATTGTCTATTTCCACTATAGTCACTGCTTTTGGGGGGAAATAGGTACTATATAAGGTAGATGTTTTTGATAGAATGGGGGGAGGGAGGGCGAGCAAAGCTTGTGTAAGGGGATAGAAAGCTGATGCACGCTTCGTTGTGGGTCCACCTTGTGTGCGCCCCACGTTTGCAAATACGTGAACTATCTCTTTGCTGCTTCCAAGTTATTGTCTTGTGTAGTTCCATAAGCGAAGTAGTACTGTTTCTAACAATTGTAAAGAAGAATGTAGATGGGATCAATTCTATCTACTGTAACCAACAGAGATTTATCAATTACACAAGGGATGCTGTGAAGGGCATAGTTGCAGAATGAGATGCCACCAGTCCAGTAGAATATGCCACCTGGGAAAACAGAATGGCTCTAGGTTTTATTTTATTCCAAATAACACCGCACCTGATCACCAGGGCCTTACAAGGCCCCACCACTCTAGCAAAAGAATTGGCCGAGAACTCTGGGATAGACAGTCCTCTAACAGGCTGGCTGGATTCTTGGTTTGGAAAAAGAGAAAGGTATGGTCGTGTGAGATACAATATAAGAAGTTATAATTTTCCATAATACAGACTAGCATATGGTAGGGGATGGTTTCAAGTTATTATTAATCAGAATAGAAGCATAAAGAGTTAACTAAGTTTGACCCAACAAGGTAATAAATAAATACAATCTAATAGGTTGTAATTTTCCATCATGTAGACTAGCACAGGGGTCTCCAACCTTGGCAACTTTAAGACTTGTGGACTTCAACTCCCAGAATTCCTCAGCCAGCTTTGCTTTGCTGGCTGAGGAATTCTGGGAGTTGAAGTCCACAAGTCTTAAAGTTACCAAGGTTGGAGACCCCTGGACTAGCACATAGCTTGTGGTCTATTATATTCTTTATTTACTGGTCTAGAGTTAGTATTTTAAAGTATAGCCACAATATTACATAGCTAAAGCACAGCCATGATGGACCGACGCGTGACCCCTGGACATACCAGCTCCTGGCTTGAGATAGGCACCAGGTGCTGAATTGTACAGAAAAACAAGATAAGGGGAATGCCAAGATGATGAGAACTGAAAGGAGTTGGAGGGGGGGGGACGGGTGCTTAGCAACATAGGTCTTAACTAATCTTAACGTTTAGGTAGAATACAATATAAGATATAATCTCCTATATAAGGTAGAGCACCATGTAGCTTATGAAAGACGTATTATACATTTATATAAGGTATATCCTTTGTTTATTTAGAGTTAGTGCCTTAACATATAGCCACAATTTCCTGTAAAGGGCCTCTTTCTTTCCAATTTCCTATGAGGGGAAACTCTCTTCCCCTCTTTTATCTCTCTGCTCCAGACCAGAACTGACAGGGATGTAGAGCAATTAATCTTTTATCAGAAACGAAGAGAATAGTCAAGTTCTGCCTTGACTGGGGCAAGAATGCATATCCTCCTCCTCTCAAATGTAATTAAGTTGCTCTCTCCAATGTTGTTTTTGCTTAATTGGTAACTATGCTATAATTCTTGTGTAGCAAGGTAACTGATCAAAGGGATGAGATATGAGGGGGGGGTTGATTGCTTAGCAAGTTTGGGTGACCATAAGGCAGGTGTCCCCAAACTTGGCAACTTTAAGACTTGTGGACTTCAACTCCCAGAATTCTCCAGCCAGCTGTGCTGGCTGGAGAATTCTGGGAGTTGAAGTCCACAAGTGTTAAAGTTATCAAGTTTGA
>QLTV01000446.1:141422-156947 GCA_003457575.1 Thermophis baileyi
CCTTCTCTCTTTCCCTCCATCACTCTCTTCCGATCTATCTATCTATCTATCTATCTATCTATCTATCTATCTATCTATCTCTTTATCTCTTTATCACTATATCTATCATCTGTCTGTCTGTCTATCTCTTCATTACTATCTATCTATCATCTATCTATATCTATCTATCTATCTCTATCTATCTCTATCTATCTATCTATCTATCTATCTATCTATCTATCTATCTATCTATCTATCTATCTATCTATCTATCTATCTCTATCTTGATCTGTCCATGTCTGTCTGTGTCTCAGTCTCTATCTGTCTATCTTTATCTGTCTATCTCTTCATCTATCATCTGTCTCTCTCATCTATCTATCTCTATCTGTCTCTGTCTGTCTATCTTTATCATTTATCTGTATCTATTTATCATCTATCTCTGTCTGTCTGTCTGTCTGTCTATCTAGAATAGAATAGAATAGAATAGAATAGAATAGAATAGAATGTCTTCTAGTCCAACCCACTGCTTAGGCAGGAAACCAGATAATAGAACAGTGATTGGTTAGAATAACAGAGTTGGAAGGGACCTTGGAGGTCTTCTAGTCCAACCCCTTGCTTAGGCAGGAAACCCTACACCACTTCAGATAAATGGTTATCCAACATCATCTTAAAAACTTCCAATGTTCCAATCTATCTATCTCAATCTAATCTAATCTAATCCCAGTCACAATTGTGGTTGTAACAACCATTCATTTGGTGGCCGTTCGAAGTTACAACGGCACTGAAAAAAGTGACTGAGGACCGTTTTTCATAGTTATGACCGTTGCTGCATCCCCAGGGCCACGTGGTCAAAATTCTGGTGCTTGGCAACTGACGTCTTCATGATTGTTGCCGTGTGCTGGGGTCACATGATCACCATTTGTGACCTTTCCAGCTAGCTTCCGATATGCAGAGTCAATGGGGGAAGCCAGATGTGTTTAACGACTGTGTCATTCACTTAACAACTGCAGTGATTTGCTTAAGAACCGTGGCAAATAGACTGTACTGCAAAATGGGGCAAAATTGACTTAACCACTGCAGTGATTTGCTTAATTGTAGCAAATAGATTGTAATGTAAAATGGGGCAAAACCCCCCTCACTTAAAACTGCCTTGCTTAGCCATGGAAATTTTGGTTATGTTTGTAAGTCGAGAATTACTTATATGTAAAAAAAAAACCCGAGGAAAAATCTAATAATAAAGCAGAAAGTAACCAGATCAGCCTTAATCTGGCTGGAGGGTACCTATAACAATGGGTTCCCTCTTGACCTCAGCAGGGCATTTAAACTCCTGGCTGTGGGTACCCAGCATGGGATTCACCCCTTCGTAGGTGCTTTGGGGACCCCTTGCTCTCACCTCTGCACTGCAATCCAGTCGACGCTTACTCTAATGTCTTCAATCTTTTGTTCAGATTTTCGATCCGCCGGACGAGTTGGAGAGGAAGATCCATCAGCTGGCTGACTTGATCCAGAATTCTTTCAATGTGGTCTTTCACACCGGAGCGGGGATCAGCACAGCTTCAGGGATTCCGGATTTCAGGTGAGGAAATGGACTGCTGAGGTCAGAGGTCTGGACCAGAGGACAAATTTTACCTAACTCAGAATTTTCAGACCAAGTTTTGGATTCCAGGGATGGGAACAGCAGGCTTCCAAATAAGGTATTTTGGTTTCTGAAGCCGTGTGTAGAAATGAGGATGTGATTTTGGTTTGGAAGCAATCCTCAATGCACGGATGATGAATTACGAAGCCTTGAATGCTCAATTTCATTTTGGGGGATAGAAAAAAAAGCCTGCAGATTTATAGTTGAATATTCATCTAATACAGGTAGTCCTCATTTAGTGACTATTTGAAACTACCAATGGAACAGAAGTTGCCTTCGGAAGTTGTGGGACCTTCATTACTGGAAGCTTTCAAGAAGAGATTGGACTGCCATCTGTCAGAAATGGTGTAGTCTCTCCTGCTTGGGCAGGGGGTTGGACTAGATGACCTCCAAGGTCCCTTCCACCTCTGTTAATCTGTTATAATGTCAATGAAAAAAGTGATTTATGACCAGTCTTCACACTTACGACCATTGCAGCATCAGGTCACTGATCAAAATTCGAATGCTTGGCAACTGACTCATATTTATGACGGTTCAAGTGTCCTGGGGTCACGTGATCCCCTTTTGCGACCTGACCAGCAAAGTCCATGGAGAAGCCAGATTCACTTAACCTCCGCATTACTAACTGAACAACTGTGGTGATTCGCTTAACGATGGCAAGAAAGGTCATAAAATGGGGCAAACTTCACTTAACAAATGTCTCATTTAGCAACAGGAACTTTGGGCTCAATTGATGGGCTCAATATAAGTCGAGGACTATCTGTATAATGGAATATAAACCAGGATAGGACACCTCTCCTGATTATGTTTGATTCTGACAATTAATCCAGGAAGTCGGTCGAATTAAAGGGCAGGTTGAAGGAGTATAGCCCCGTGATGGCGAACCTATGGCACGTGTGCCGGAAGTGGCACGCAGAGCCGTCGCCCATTGCTCTTCCAGGTTCCGGCACGCCGGCCAGCTGGTTTTCACGCACACGGGCGCACTGGAAACCGGAAGAGCAGCCGCCCAGTGCGCATGCGCCTGCGAGGAAGATGATCTTCCTGTTTCCAGCGTGCGCATGCACGTCGGCCACTTGGTCTTCTGGTTTCTGGCGCGCATGCGCGCATGAAGACCAGCAACGGCAAGAGCAACAGGCACGCGTGCCAAAAGACACAGAGTGGGGATCATGCCGGTTGCTTTCTAGGGGAGCAGAGCTGTTGGCCAGGATGGGTGGGCCGGGGCTTCCTTCCCTCCCCGCCCGAGAAGGCTTCTTGCGCGGCCCCAGCCTTCCAGCGCATGGCACATCTGCGGTACGGAGCACCTGGCCGGCTCGGGCGCCCCAGAAGAGCTGGCCGGCCCCTGTGCAGCCCCCCTGCCACTTCTGCCAAGGAAGCGCGACCGCTTCCCAGCCGGCGCGCAGCCCCGCTGCCCCAGAAGAGCAGCAGCGGGGAAGGGCAGGAGCAACTGGCTGGCTCGGGCGCACGGGGCAGCATTTGTTGGCCGGGTGGCTGGCTGCTGCGCCGGCTGCTCCTGCCACCGCCAGGGAAGCGGCAGCGTGAGAACCGCCACCACCGAGGCGAGGGGGCACGCCGGAACCCGGAAGAGGAAAAGGAGCAGAGCTGCCAGCCAGGACGGGCGGGCCGGGGCTTCCCTCCCTCCCCGCCCGAGCGGGCTTCTTGCGCGGCCCCAGGCCTCTGGCGGGGAGGGAGGGAAGCCCCGTCCTGGCCATCCTTGCTGCCGCCACCCCCTCGCCCCCGGCGGCGGCTGCCGCTTTCGGCCAGGATGCTGGAGCAGCCAGGAGAAGGAGAAGCCACCAGTGGGGAGGCGAGCTGCCCCAGGAGGGCCGGAGGAGAGCGCAGCTCCTCACGCATGGAGACGCGCCAGCCGGCTCGCGGTAAGCGGCGCACTGTCTGGGAAGCGGTCGTGCTCCCTTGGAAGAAGTGGCGGGAGGGGGGGCTGTGCTGGCTTGTTCCGAGGCCGGGAAGGGGCTCCGGCTTTCCAGCGGAGGGAGGCGGCGACGACCCCCGAAAGGCAATGCGGAGCCGGTGCATGCGCACCTGATTGGTGGTCTTTGTGCATGCATGCGCGCCAGAAACCGGCAGACCAGATGGCCGGTGCACATGCGTGCGCCAAAAACCGGAAGATTATGTGGTTATTGGCGCGCGCGCACCCATTTTGGCACTCGGTGCCGAAAAGGTTCGCCATCACATAGCCTATCCTTGAAATTACTTCCATGACGTTTTCACAAACAATAAGGAAATATAATCATTCTGTCTTGGTATACCTACAGTTTCCCCTCTTTTTCCTCTCACCCCCATGGGGGTCATCAGCTTTCAGGAACATTCTGCACGCAGCTGCTCTTACCCGGTTCAAAGCTGGTTTTTTCCCCCCCCCCTTATTTTATTTATTAAATTGATATGCCGCCCATCTCGCTGTGACGCTACTCTGGGCGGCGTACAACACAAGAAAAACACACTTGTTAAAACCGTCAATATAACATTCGAATGAAAGACAATTAAGATGGAGGAGGGGAGCATACAATGGGGTGGACGGGTCTTCTGTTTAATCCAATAACCTTCTCCAGAATGGCCTGACCCCCTCCGAGCTCCAAGCCAACCAGCAGAGCCAGGTTTTAAAGGCCCTTTTTTTTTTGAAGTCTTAAAAGGTGGGGGGGGGGCAGATCTCGCCTCGAGGGCCAGGATGTTCCAGAAGGCAGAAGCTACAGCAGAAAAAGGTTGTCTCCTGCACCCCTGCCGGCCAAAATTCCTTGGCTGACGGGGCCTCCAACCTTAGCCACTTTACGACTTGTGGACTTCAATTCCCAGAATTCCTCAGCCAGCATAGCATAGCATAGCTGGCTGAGGAATTCTGGGAATTGAAGTCCACAAGTCTTAAAGTGGCCAAGGTTGGAGACCCCTGCCTTGGCTGACGGGGTCTTCAGCATGTTTCTTCTGGTGTCAACGGGTCGGTCCAATCCCATCAGGTGAAACGGTTCCTCAGGTAGCCCCGAGTCATGCCACCGACCGGTAGTCCTCGACCTACGACCACAATTGAGCCCCAAATTTTTCTGCATCTAAGCAAGACAGTTCTTAAGTGAGTTTTGTCCCATTTTACGACCTTTTTTGCCACCGTTGTTAAATGAATCCCTGCAGTTCTTAAATGAGTCACACGGGTTGTTTAAGCGAATCTCTCTTTTCTCCAGTGATTTTGCTCGTCAGAAGGTCGCAAAAAGAGAATCACGTGACCCCACGGGGCACTGTCATAAATATGAGTCAATGGCCAAGCGTCCAAATTTTGATCATGGGGAGGCCGCAATGGTCGTAACTTTGGAAAACGGTCATTAATATCACTTTATTTCCAGTGCGGTTGCCACTTCAAGCAGTCACTAAATGAACTGTTGTAAGTGGAGGACCAACTGTGCTTCTCTTCCTTCGTGCAGAGGCCCGAATGGGGTGTGGACCATGGAGGAGCGGGGCCTGGTGCCCAAATTCGACACCACATTTGAGAACGCGAGGCCGTCGAAGACTCACATGGCTCTGTTGGAACTCCACCGAGTGGGCATCCTGCACTTCCTGGTCAGCCAGAACATAGATGGGCTTCACGTGAGGTCCGGCTTCCCCAGGTAACGCCTACCTGCTTGAAACGTTGCGGCTGATGAGGTCTCCAACAAATCACCCTAGATCAGGGGTGGGGAACGATGGCCCCTTTAGGACTTGTGGACTTCAACTCCCAAAATGCTGGCTCAGGAATTCTGGGAGTTGAAGTCCACAAGTCCTAAAGGGGCCATCGTTCCCCACCCCTGCCCTAGATCAAGAAAGACCCTGAATCCATCACACTCAGGACCATCAAAGTAAACCTGCAGATCATTCCCAGGGGTGCAGACACATTGGGGTGTCTTACCTGCTGGTAATGGGGCAGTGGCCCTTCAGGGGTGAAAGGCTCCTGAAGGGACTCATTAGCCACCTTCTGTGTGAATCCTCGTTCAAGGTATCTGCTGTATAAAGGAAGGTCAGACCAGAGTGATGGCTGGACCAGACCAGACCAGAGAGCCGAGGTGGCGCAGTGGTTAGAGTGCAGCACTGCAGGCTACTTCAGCTGACTGCTAGCTGCAGTTCGGCGGTTCAAATCTCACCGGCTCAAGGTTGACTCAGCCTTCCATCCTTCCGAGGTGGGTAAAATGAGGACCCAGATTGTTGGGGGCAATATGCTGACTCTGTAAACCGTTTAGAGAGGGCTGTAAAGCACTATAAAGCGGTATATAAGTCTAAGTGCTATTGCTATTGCTATTATGCGGGGGGGGGGGGGGATGAGCAGCTTTGGGGGGAGACGTAGTTGTGCCCCTCAAATGCCCCAGCTGCAGAATTCAAAACGGGTTTTTAAATTTTTTTATTAAAAGTTTTATAAAGAGGGTACAAAACTAATGGAGGGAGGGAGGGAGGGAGGGAGGAAGGAAGGAAGGAAGGAAGGATAAATAGGTGAGAAAAGGAAGGGGAAGGGAGGAAGTTGAGGGAGGGACAGGTGGAAGAAGAAAGTGAGGAAGGAAAAACTTGAGAAAGAGGGAAGGAAATTGAGAAAGGAAGGAAGGAAAGAAGGAAGGAAGAAGAAACAAAAAATAAGAAATAGAAGGAGCTCTGCAGCAAATGTAAGTGCAATTATAGTTATTTGTAACTATGATTGCCAAAACATCTCACTCTTTTCTATTATCCAGTTTTCTTCCTATCGTCAAAAGCACAAATCATTAATGCATTTCGTTCCATTTTATGCAAAAAGTTAGAGTTTCTAGTTAATGACATAGATACTGCTTTTTCCCTGATGAAAGAAGGTCGTTAAAATGAGGGTGTTTATTTGATACCAGTCACATTTTGGGGGATTGGGTCCCCTTGAAAGTTTCATGTTCAGAGAGTGAGGGAATGAGAGACGCAGTGTTGCTTTTGGAGGAGTAAACTCAGGAGGCGGCCCAGGGGGAGCAGGCAACTGGACACAGAGAAGGGCCAAACTGGTGGTGCTTCTGGAACAAAGCTTAGGTTAGGTTAGAGCAGGGGTCCCCAAACTTGGCAACTTTAAGACTTGTGGACTTCAACTCCCAGAATTCTCCAGCCAGCTATGCACAAGTCTTAAAGTTGCCAAGTTTGAAGACCTCTGGGTTAGAGATTCATTGGATTCAAATTTTTCTAGCATGGAAACCGTGGGGTCCTTGGTGCTCTCTAAACTTAGTGGTTTTCTTACAGACCTTTCATTACATCATCCGTCAAGAAGGGAGGGGGCAGAGGTGGTATTCAGCCGGTTCGGACCGGTTCGGGCGAACCGGTAGTAGCGACCACCCGCCTCGGCGCTATGCCGTCCTATTTAGCCACGTTTTCAAGCCGTGTGCATGCGTGCAAGCCACGTGTGCGAGCAAAGCGCATGCACGGAAGGCTGTGCGCGCGACCAAAGCGAGTGTGCGCGTGCTCACATTGGCGAACCGGTAGGCAAATTATGTGAATTCCACCTCTGGGAGAGGGGCTTGTGGAGAGGAGGAGAAGGAGAAAGTGTTGGAGAAGGGGAAGGAGAAGGAGGATAACTGTGGGGTCCTTGTTGCTCTCTGAGCTTGGTGGGTTCCTCGCAGATGTTTCATGACCCAGCTAGCTAGCTACTAGTGGCTCGTTGGTGGGTGTGTTCTTGGTGGTTCCTTGATTATTGCACCACTAGTATATAAACAGAGAGCAAATTCCACAAGTCTTAAAGTTGCCATGTTCGGAGACCCCTGCTCTAGTGCATCTGATCTCCGCCGTCTAGCAACTTTTCTTCCATGTCTCCGCTCTAGGGACAAGCTGGCAGAACTGCACGGGAACATGTTCGTAGAGGAATGCATGAAATGTGGCAAGTATGTATGTCCCCTCCCCCTGCCCCCCCCCAGCTGCTTCTACGTGCCTGAAAACAAATGTGGCTTTTAATCATGGTGGTTTGTTTAACCAGAGATGCTCAGCGTTCTTAAAGTGGGACCCTACCCTGCAGAATTTCTGCAGCATTGGTTGGTGGCCCTGGACTGGGTCTCTCTCTCAGCAGGGCATCCTCCCCTAATTTTAGTCCAGAGCAGAATCTGGATCTTCCCCACCCCAGTGAAAGTATCTCAGCAGCCTATCAGGATGCCAATTCCCCACAAGTCAGGGGCTGAGCCCAAGAGGCAACTGTTCCCACACCTGGAAGTAGGAGATGCTCATCTGGGTCGGGAGCTGTTAATCCACAGCCACCCCTCGGTCCAAGAATTGGATGGCAGCAATGCTTCCCATTTGGTCTACTGGATAAGGCACCAAGGCTAGAAACTGGGAGACTGGGAGTTCTACTCCCGCTTTAGGCATGAGAGCCACTTTCATGGGTGACTTTGGGCCAATCACCAGGAGACGGTGAGTTCTAGTCCCACTTTAGGCATGCAAGCCAGCTGGGTGACTTTGAGCCAATCACCAGGAGACGGTGAGTTCTAGTTCTGCCTTAGGCATGAAAGTCAGCTGGGTGCCTTTGGACCAGTCCCTCTCTCTCAGCCCATCTCACCTCACAGGGTTGTTGTTGTGGTTAAAACAGGAGGAGGAAGAAGGCGTGTTGGATATGTTCGCCGCCCCGAATTATTCGTAAAAATCATAAAGACGTGATACAAATAAAATAAATACAAATGAATAAATAAAGGTCTGGTTATCATTGCCGCAGCCGTGTCTTCTTTTCATTTTTTTTTAAGGCAATACGTGAGGGACACCGTTGTGGGCACCATGGGGCTCAAACCCACCGGCCGGCTCTGCGACGTCTCCAAACACCGAGGGCTCCGATCCTGCAGGTGCGTGCCCCAGGTCTGCCTTCCCTGACCCCTCCCCATGAGTCCTTCCGAAAGGACGGGCTGCTAAAGACGGAGGGCGCCCTTCACACCCCACTCGTCACATAAAGGCCGAACCAACCGGCAGGCATTCACCTGACATGCTACGCTTCCGTTTGCTGCCTTTTTGTTGATTGGCAATGTGGGGTGAACGCAGCCCATTTGATACCTTAATTAATTTAGTGACCTTCAAAGTTACAACGTCACTGAAAAATGGGACTTATGACTGTTTTCCACACTTACGACATTTGCAGCCTCCCCCTGGTCACGTGATCCAAATTCCGACGCTTGGCAACTGGTTCATATTTATGACGGTTGCTGCGTCCCGGGGTCACGTGATCCCCTTTTGAGACCTCCTGGCGAGCAAAATCAACGGAGAAGCCAGATTCACTTAACAACCGAGTTACTAACTTATCAACTGCCGTGATTCACTTAACAACCGGAGGAAGAAAGGTGATAAAATGGGACAAAACTCACTTAACAAAGGTCTCACTTAACAACGGGAAGTTTGGGCTCCATTGTGGTCGTAAGTCAAGGACAACCTTGTACTTATATCCAGCCTATTCCGAAGCCAGTCACCGCATTTAGACTCAAGGGAGAGTCAAAATTTGTGGATTTCTTTCCGCTTTAAAAAACTTAAAATTCTTTTGGAGAATTCCTCCCCAGTTTTTGCCTAACCCTCGATTCTTCCCTCTCTCTCATCCATCCTAATGCCTGGCCTTCCTATTTTTTCCCCCTGCCTCTGCCATTACAGATAGTCCTTGACTTATGGTCACTTAGCAACCACTCAAAGTTATGACAGACCTTCCCCCAATGGTAATTACAACGCATTTCCCAAATTCTAATAGCTGGGCACGTGACCCCATTTTCAGCGTTTTGCAACCGGCCCGCAATTATGGCCATTTACAGTGATCACAGGAATACAACTTACAGCCTTTTGCCGAAATGCTGGTGTTTATTTCCAGTTTTCGGCAAAAAAAAAAAAAACAACTCAGAGAACACTAGATCTGCTTAATGACTGTGGCGTTTATTTAACGACTGCAGATTCGCTTAAAGACCATGCTGATTTGTTTAAAAATTGCTGGGAGAAAAGGTTGTAAAATCGAGTTGATCATGTGATAACTTGCTCTACAACTGTCACAACTTACGACCGTAATGGACAGGCTCCATTATGGTCATAAGTCGAAGAGTACCTGCACAACAATGCCTTTCTCACAATCTCCAATTCTTGAACCCCGTTCTGGGCTCCCTTAATTCTAATCAGAATAGAGCTGGAAGGTACCTTGGAGGTCTTCTAGTCCATCCCCTTGCAGGGGACCCTATACCATTTCAGACATGTGGCTATCCAGTCTCTTCTTAAAAACCACAACCACAACTTCTGGTGGCAAGCTGTTCCACTGGTTAATTTGGTTAAAAGTGATTAAACAGTGTCAGCCAAAGGCCGGGGAGGATGCAGTGGGTCTCCCCTTCCGCCTCGTATTTTGGAGCAAAATGTGAGTTATGGACGGCGGAGTTCTTAATGGGTGGCCATTGCACCCCACAGCTGCCACTCGAATCCGGGAAGGGCAGGGGGGGAATCGCTTCTCAGCTTAAATGCTTTAAGCTGGCATTAAATCTCCTTGACAAGATTATTAATAGCAACTTTGGGGTCCTCTGTGGAGAGGAGAAGTGCTAAGGAAAAAGGCAGGCAGAAGATGGATCGTCCCACAGTCCCTGCTCAATTTACACCCGTCTCTCAGTCATTCATCGCGCCATCAACTGCAGGAAGACAGTTGGAAGGGACCTTTGAGGTCTTCTAGTCCAACCCCCCGCTCAAGCAGGAGACCCTATCCCATTTCAGACAAGTGGCTGTCCAGTCTCTTCTTAAAAACCTCCAATGATGGAGAACCCACAACTTCTGGTGGCAAGCTGTTCCACTGGTTAATTATCCTCCCTGTTAGGAAGTTTCTCCTTAATTCTAGGTTGCTTCTCTCCTTAATTAGTTTCCATCCATTGTTTCTTATCTTGCCCTCAGGTGCCTTGGAGAATAGATTGATCCCCGTCCTCTTTGTGGCAGCTCCTCAAATACCGGAATACGGCTATCATGTCCCGCTAGTCCTTCTTTTCTCTAGAGTAGCCAAACCCAAATCCTGCAACCGTTCTTCGTATTCTTCCCTTCCTTTGGCCCATGCAAGATTCTCTCAACTGGAGATTGCAAATGGCCATAAATGCGGGTCGGTTGTCGAACACCCAAAATGTGATCACATGACCATGGTGTAGTCACTGGGAATTCAAATCGGGGCTATAAGTACCTTTGGGGGCTTGGGTCTGTTGTAACTTGAACTTCAACCAGTTGTTAAGCAAGGTCTCTAGGTAATCCTCAACAGCCACAACTTATCTTGTCTTTTTATGTACACTGAGAGCATATGCACCAAGACAAATTCCTTGTGTGTCCAATCACACTTGGCCAATAAAAAATTCTATTCTATTCTATTCTACAATTAACAATTAACAACCAACATTTCTGTTGCTAAGAGGGACATTTGTTAAGTGCCTTTTGCCTCATTTTGCAACCTTTCTTGCCACGGTTGTGAAGCAAATCCCTGCAATTGCTAGTAACACAGTTGTTAAGTGTGACTCCGCCTTCCCCCTTGACTTTGCTCGTCAGAAGGTCGCAAAAGGGGGATCACGTGACCCCGGGAGACTGCGACCGTCATAAATTTGAGTCTGTTGCCGAGCGTCTGAATTATGATCACATGATTGTGGGATGCTGCAACGGACAGAAGTGTGAAAAATGGTCCTAAGTCACTTTTTTCAGCACCGTCGTATTTTCGAACGGTCACTAAATGAACTGGTGTAAGTCGAGGACTACCTATATCTATAGCAGGGGTTTCTTTGGCTGGGGAATTCTGGGAGTTGAAGTCCCCGCGTGTTAAAAGTTGCCGAGCTTGGAGACCCCCTGATCTGTAGAATGAGGCGGAGATCGGATGCAAACTCCGATTGGCTAAACAGGAAAAGTCCAAGCTGTCTTTTCAAACTTCCTGCAAAAAATAAACAAATCCCAAGGGATCCATTTCTATTCCTCCCTCCCAAGACCAGATCCTCCCTTTCTCTATTTTGTGAGCTGCTTGCTTTAAAAAGGCACTTAATACCCCGCTCAGCTCCCAATTCCTGGCCACTGGAATTTGGAAGACGGGGCTAGGAAGCGGGTGAGTTGGGGGTCTTCATTCACTTCCTCCGACTCTCTGGAGGAAGAAGAAGGGAAGGGGGGGGCCCTTGAGACTCCTCATCATAGAAATACACCCCAAAACTCTGGGAGGGAGGGAATGTGTTTTTAAAAAAATGCTTTTATTTCCCGTTCACAGTTGGTTTGATCGGTGTGCCTTTTGTGTTTCTTCTTAAAGAGGCAAGTTAATGGACACCATCTTAGACTGGGAAGATTCCCTGCCAGACCGGGACCTCAGTTTGGCCTCCGAAGCCAGCAGGTGTGTTTTCCTCTGCACGGTTCCAAATCCAGCCTTCTCCCAAAGTTCTGGTTCTGAATTTCCGTTGGGTTGGGTCTTTCCGAATCTATACAGCAAACAGGTTGGCGGAAGCTGCTGTTGAGGAATCCAAGGTGAACCCAGATGGGGTTCACAAACCAGTTGAAATGTCACCAATAGAAGAGAAGATTTGTAGCTCGGGATTGAACTGTGGGGTCCTTTGGTGCTCTCTTGAGCTGATTGGTTTCCTTGCAGACGTTTCGCGACCCAACTAGGTAACTGTTCTGACCCAGCTCCCCAAACACGACAAACCCTCTGAAGTTAAATCAATGATTCCTTTATTAGGAGCGCCAGCAGCCCCGGCAAAAAGTTTCTCTCTCACCGCAGGCTAACAAGGCAGGGAGATAAATAGTTGTCTGCCACATTTATGCACCTCCGCCCCCTGCCTTTTATCCCCTAGGAGCTAGGGTGGGGCTTCGCTAGCAGCGGTGGCTCTTCCGTCCCAAGGACCGGCCCATAGATTTCCACTGCTCCCCTCTCATTTGATTTGGCTGCTGGAGGGGCCGGCGGCCAAGAGGCCACAACAGTAACATCATCAGTGCTAAAAGGCAGTGAGTTTTGTGGAGAGGAGGCGGAAGAGGGCTGTGGGGTCCTTGGTGCTCTCTGAGCTTGGTGGTTTTCTTGCAGACGTTTCATGACCCAACTAGGTAACGTTATCGGTGCTAGAAGGGACTGGGGTTTGTGGAGTGGAGGAGGAGGAGGAGAAGGTGGGTGGCTGTGGGATCCTTGGTGCTCTCTGAGCTTGGTGGTTTTCTTGCAGATATACAAGTTGTCAAGCACTAAAAAATACCCCAAGGAATTAACAACTGAGACAAACAAGAAACAATAAGCTAATCAAGTAGGCATCCACTCCCACCAACACTGTCAGGGCAAGCCACTCGCATATACACAGAGAGCAAAACCCCACTCCCTTGTAGCACTGATGATGTTGCCTAGTTGGGTCATGAAACGTCTGCAAGAAAACCATCCAGCTCAGAGAACACCAAGGACCCTACAGCTGCGCTCTCCTTCTCCTGCTCTTCTCCTCCTCCTCCTCCTCCTCCTCCTCCTCCTCCTCCACAAACCTCACCCACTTCTAGTACTGATGACGTTACCTAGTTGGGTCATGAAACGTCTGCAAGGAAACCACCCAGCTCAGGGAGCACCGAGGACCCCATAGCCCTCTTCCGCCTCCTCTCCACAAAACTTCACTCCCTTACCCAAATGAGAGAAAGCAGAGCCGATTGGTGGCCCTGAGCCCCATGGCGCCCACAAACGGTGTCCCTCACATATTGCCTTAAAAAATACCAAGAAGAAGACCCAGCTGCAGTGAGAACAACCAGGGCTTTCTTTATTCATTTGTATTTAATTTGTATCCCGTCTTCATTATTTTCACGGGCGGGACAATTAAGGTAGGGGTGGTAAAAAATTCTTCAGCAGACTATAAGTTCTCGGCCTCTGCTACACTTGCCTCTGTTAGGACTCTGTCCAAACGGTTGGGTTGGTTAATATAAACAAGCCACAAATCAATGTTTAAATGTATATAGGTAATATAGCTTTAAATGCATTGTTGCATTCTGACTGGCAGTAACGGCCATAAGAGGGAGCTAGAGAACATGGTTAGTTCTCTCTCTTCTGCTGATACATTGCTTAATTGACTTCGTGTCTGAGAGTAAGCTCTGTGTGTAGCGTAGCTATCTGTGATAGTGTAGAATTGCTTGAAAGCTGAAATCTTTGTTTGCTGATTAAGACAGAGAAAGGCTGGTAAGGAGACTGCTGTACTTCTAAACACTGACTGACTGAACGTGTATGATTCGGACTGTTAATTCGGACTGTGCTATTTCTTCGAGTAAACTACTTTTATACACTCTAACGTATCTGTGTATTTACTGAATCATTACCTATATCTACTGCACCATTACGGTTCACTGTGCAAGCCTTCAGGGCCCAGAGGTTACTCTGCACAATTCCTTAACAGCCTCTTTGAAAAAGGCTCTTCAGGGCTGATTTCTCCTCTGCCTGCAGGAGGGCGTCCTTGTCCATCACCCTGGGGACCTCGCTGCAAATCAAGCCCAGCGGGGACCTTCCGCTGCTGACCAAGAAGAAAGGCGGGAAGTTGGTGATCGTGAACCTGCAGCCTACCAAGCACGTGAGTATCCGCCAGGAACCCCTCTTCCCTCGACTGGACCCTCCGTGCTTTGCTTTCAGCTCCTCTAGGGCAGTCCTTTTGGTTGGGAAAAAGAGCAGCGGATAACCGACAAGCCAGGATCCTCTTCTCTTGGGCTAGGAGAGGACCCGGCTAGTTGGAGAAGGAGGAGGAAGGTAGGTCTTTAGTCATCAGCTAACAGGTGCAAGAAGCCAGGAGCCAGAATAGAGTTCAAAAGTACTCAGAGTTTATTTCCTGCTATATCATCCTCTTTTAATGACTCCATATAATCCCTTGCGGGGTGGAGTCGGGGCAACTGAATGGATCTAGCAAAGTGTTTACTGGCCGGATGCCCTTCCTGTCGCCAATACGGAGTTATATCCAGCAGATATATTCTCATCGTGCCCAGAGAGAGAAATATCTGCCTCTACCTAGGATCGAACTCACAGCCTCCTGATTGTGAGGCGAGGGCTCCACCTCTAGGCCACCGCACTACCCTATTTCCTGCTATATATACACAAGTATCTGATCTACTCACAGGCCAGGCAAATTGGCCACAGATAAGAGTCAACGGACTTCAAGGGGGGCGGGGGGGACTGGAATTAGGTATCTTGTAGGAGCAGAGAGATTCCAAACTAATGACGCATTTGACGCCACCTTCGGGCTCAGCCTGGTCATCTCCCACATCGGGCTTTGATGTTTCTTCTGCCTCTTTGAAGTTTGTTTATTTATTTATTGAATTTATATGCTGCTCGTCTTCCTGAAACCGGGACTCTGGGCAGCTTACAGAAAGGAAAAAGAGAAATAGAAAAAGTAATTAAAACTTTAACAATGCAAAAACCACAGCCAAGGAGAGGGACGGGACGGGACCGGACCGAGGCCTTCTTACCCTGTCAGCCAGTGGCGAGCGCCATCCTTAGGTCATCCGATCCCCTTTTGTGACCTGCCCAGCCAGCTTTTGACAAACAAAATAAATGGGGGAAGCCAGATTTGCTCCTCTCTCCCCTCCCCTCTCCATTCCCTTGTCCTCTCCACTCCCATATCCTCTCCCCTCTACTCCTCTCATCTTCACTCCCCTCTTCTCTCCCCTCTCCTCTCCTCTAGAAAGAGTGCAGAGAAGAGCAACCAAGATGATTAGGGGACTGGAAGCTAAAACATATGAAGAACGGTTGCAGGAACTGGGCCTGGCTAGTCTAGTGAAGAGAAGGACTAGGGGAGACATGATAGCAGTCTTCCGATATCTCAGGGGCCGCCCCAAAGAAGAGGGAGTCAAGCTATTCTCCAAAGCACCAGAAGGCAGGACAAGAAGCAATGGGTGGAAACTAATCAAGGAGAGAAGCAACCTGGAACTAAGGAGAAATTTCCTGACAGTGAAGACAATTAGCCAGTAGAATGGCTTGCCTCCAGAGGTTGTGGGTGCTCCAACACTGGAGGTTTTGAGGA
>QLTV01000446.1:158037-168073 GCA_003457575.1 Thermophis baileyi
AGAGAAACCTTTCTGAATTCCATTCCATTCCATCCCATGCCATCCCATGCCTTTCCATCCCATCCCATCCCATTCTCTCCCTCTCCTCTCCACTCCCCTGTCCTCTCCTCTCTCCTCCCATCCTCTCATCCTGTCCTCTCCTCTCCCTTCTCTCTTCCTCTCCTCTCCTCATCCTGTCCTCCTTTCTCCTCTCCCCTCCTCCTCTTCTCTCCCCTCCGCAATACCTTGGATTGGACGCAGAAGCAAGCCAGTAACCACTCCCAAGACCTGGTCCTTGTTCTGTGTTCCACGTCACATCTTTGCCCCTTCGTTTTCTGGCCCTCAGGACAGACAGGCGGACCTGCGCATTCACGGCTACGTGGACGAGGTCATAACGAAGCTCATGAAACTCCTCGGGCTGGAGATCCCGGAATGGACCGGGCCACTGGTGGTGGAGAGTATGGAGCAGCAAGAGGCCAAACCGCTCGCCAAGACTGGCACGGACTTGCCGTTCCTGAGCAAGGAAGAGCCGTCTCCCTGCTGGAACGGCGTGCGGGAGGGCCTGGGACACACGGCGGTCCTGAAACAGGAATCCTGCCTGCTGGATGGCGGCTCAGTCCCAGTTAAGCGGCCGAAGCTGGAGCCGTTGCCAACTTGATGGATGCCATCCCGGCGGGGCTTGTCTGCGTGGGTGTTGCCTGGTATCTCTCAGAAAACCAGCTTGGCCTTGGCGTTTCTACCTGACTTTTTTGAGAATTGTCTTCCTCCGGGTTCTGTGCGTAATTTTCTTTTTTCCCTGAAATTATGAATTGGATGAGCCCAGATTTTCCGTTTCTGGAAGAAGGTAACGGCTAGTCAGTTTTCCTTCTTTCTGTGGGGCAAGCCATGAAACAAGGCTTGTGCCCTCTGTTTATGCCTCTTGGGTGCTGTTGAGGGACGGGGTCCCTTCCCTTCTCACTCTTCCTCCCCTCTCTCCTTTCTCCCCTCCTCTCTCCCCCTCTTCCCACTCTCTTCTCTTCTCCCCTTTTCCTTTCCCCTTTCTCCCCTCTCCTTTTTCCTCTCCTCTCTCTCCCTCTTCTCTCTTCTCGCCCTCTCTTCCCCTCTCCCCTTTTCCCTTCCCATTTCTCTCTCCCCTTCTCTCTCCTTTCTCCCCTCTCCCTTTCTCCTTCCCTCTCCCCTCCTCCCCTTTCCTCAATCATCTCCTCTTTCCCTCTCTCTTTCCCTTCCCTTCCCTCTTTCATCCATTGAATTCCTTCCCCTCCCCCCCCCCATTTCATCCCCTTTTTCATCCTTCTCTCCTTTCTTTGGCTACCTTCCTTCCTCCTCTCCTCAGTCCTCTCCCCTCTCCTTTCCCTTCCCCAACTCCATTGACCCCGGGATTCTCGCTACGGGTCCACTGGTTTTGCTGCTACCCCCAAACCCTTCTCTTGGTTTGCCAATGCTGAGCTCTCCTCCCTTTCTTGATAAACCGCCGCGGAGGGAGCGCGAGAAGGAGAAAACAGCGTTTTAAAGAACTACCTTTGTCGAATCACTTAGAATAGGAAAGAGCGTCCCTTAAGTCGCGTATCTGTCGTCACTCTTTGTCTCCCTAAGTGGAGGCTCGGGCCCTTCCTTCCAGCCCATGTCCCCCCACTTCCTCACTTCTCAGGTCAGCCCATCCCAGGAATACAAATTGAGGGGAAGGGTCCCGAGCGTTCCAGGGTTTTGGGTGATACCTGGAACGCCCCCTCGGATGCCACGGCTGCTTTCTTTTCGGGGGGGGGGGAAGGGATGAAGTCATGCATAGGATTTTTCTCGCTCTCAGAAGCCCCCCCTCCTCATTTCCAGGGCAATTTTTCAGTCATAGGAATATGTGTGTGCGTGTGCTCACTTAATTAATAAAATGAAAGTTGGGGTGCGGAGAATAAGCGTGTAATGTTTCTTCTGCATTGGAACAAAAAATACACAGCAACGGTCTTCCATTAGTGACCAAAGTAACAACGGCACTGGAAAAAGTGACTTATGACCGTTTTTCACACTTACGACGGTTGCAGCATCCCAGCAGTCACGTGATCAACATTCAGATGCTTGGCAACCGGTTGATTCAGGTAGTCCTCGACTTACAACAGTTTGTTTAGTGACCGTTCAAACTTAACAACGGCACTGAAAAATGTGACTTGTGGCCGTTTTTCAAAGTTACGACCTTTGTAGCGTCCCCATTCAGATCCTTGGCAACTGGTTCATAGTTATGACTGTCACTGTGTCCCGGGATCATGTGATCCCTTTTTGCAACCTCCTGACCAGCCAAGTGAACGGGGAAGCCAGATTCACGTAACAACCACGTGGCTAACAACTGCAGGGATTTGCTTAACGGCTGCGGCAAGAAAGGTCGTAAAACTGGGGCCAAAGGTCTGAACAACATCAATCTTGGGCTGAATTACGGTTGTAAGCCAAGGACTAAACATATGCGATGGAAGGCAGTTACGGCTGCAAGCTTGACTTTAAAGAACCTTCCAATCAACCCTCCAGATTTTTTCTTTTTTCTTTTAATGATTAATCAATATTTGTCCCTACCGGAACACGTTATCTCCTTTTGATAATAATACTTTTTTTTTTTTAAAAAAGGCATTCCAAATATTTCAGACAAAAAGGAAATTCTTCCCTTTTCCACCTCCTGGGAAAAACCCTCCCGAGCAGAATTTATAACGATTGTCATTCTGCAATCTGGGGATTTTCTTAGAGAAGGCAGGCCTGGGCTTGAAACCACACGGACCACGGAGGGAGGAGTTTCCTGGGAGCTCGGTTACTACAGATACAGGTAGTCCTCGACTTACAACAGTTCATTTAGTGACCGTTCAGTTACGCCGGCACTGAAAAATGTGACTTACGACATTTTTTCCCCCACACTTAGGACTGTTGCAAGCATCCCCGTGGTCACGTGACCAAAATTCAGGGGCTTGGAAAGTGGCCCCTACAGCTAGTCCTCCACTAACAACAGTTCATGTAGTGACCGTTCAGAGTTACGACGGCACTGAAAAATGGGACTTGTGATCGTTTTTCACAGTTAGGACCATTGCAGCTTCCCCAGGGTCACATAATCAAAATTCAGATGCTTGGCAACTGATTCATATTTACGACGGTTGCTGCGTCCCGGGGTCACGTGATCTCCTTTTGCGACCTTCGGACCAGCAAAGTCAATAGGGAAGCCAGATTCACTTAACAACCGGGTTACCGACTTATTAACTGCAGGGATTCACTTAACAACTGTGACAAGGAAGGTCGTAAAATGGGGCAAAACTCACTCAACAAATGTCTCACTTGACAACAGAAATCTGGGGCTCAGTTGTGGTCGTAAATCCTCGACTACCTGTAGTCCTCGACTTACAACCGTTTGTTTAGTGACCGGAGTTAAAACGGCACTGACTGAAAAAGAGACTTCTGGCCAGTTCTCACATTTAAAACTGTTGCACAATCCCCACAGCCAGGTGATCAAAATTTGGTTGCTTGGCAACCAGCATGTAGTTACGACGGTCGTAGCATCCTGGAGTCACGTGATTGCCATTGGAGACTTTTCCCACTGGCGTCTGGCAAGCAGAGTCAATGCGGGAAGCCAGATTTGCTGGATTGACCCCATGATTCATTGAATGACTGCAGTGATTCACTTAGCAACTGTGGCCAAAGTTGTAAAATGGGCCATGACACACTTAACGACTGCCTGGCTTAGCACGGAAATCTTGGACTTAATTTGGGTCATAATTCAAGGACTTTAATTACTGGTTTGGGCTAACGGTGACAAAATCAAAGATGGGATATGATTCCTTACAAACATCAGGGTTGGTCTAAATGACCTCTAGGATATCCCAGGCTTTTTCTGAAAGGCAACTCTGGTTCCACTTACACCGAGAGACCAATTACAGGTAGTCCTTGACTTATTCACTTAGCGACCGTTTGAAGTGAACGATAGCACTGACAAAAGTGACGTACAGCTGGGGTCATCACACTTATGATTGTTGCGGTATCCCCATGGTACACAATAACAACTCAGGTACTTACTGGACAACTGGCATGTATTTTCCGACAAGCGAAATCAATGTGAGAAGCTAAATTCATTTAACAACCACACGAGTCTCTTTAACGACTGCCGTGATTTGTTTAATGACAGTCGGGAAAAGTTTGCAAAATTGTGGGGGGTGGATGTGTGACTTCACTTTAACAACTGCCTTGCTAAGTGTTGTGGCCCGCCAGTGGCCTGTGCAGCTGGTGGCAGAGCCGGACAGCGAGGAGGCTGGTATTGTGATTCGCCAGCGGCCTGTGCAGCTGATACCAGAGTCGGACAGCGAGGAGGCTGGAGAAGGCTCGGTGCCAGAGGCAGGGATTCAGCCAGGGCCTTCAGAACCTCCAGAGGCTGCCATGAGTGATGAAGAAGAAGAACAGAGGAGCCTGTTCTCAATGCGCACATGCGCAGAGCTGCCAAAAGGCAGGAATGGCTCCCGAGAAGAAGGACTACTCGGGAGTAAGGCCTGGGGATAATTGGCCACTCCCATAGCCTATTTAAGTGAGGAAAACGACTGAGGAATTCCAAGTCTCTGTCTTTGACTCCAAAACCTCTGCTCCCATTTGAAATCGTAGTTTCCTGCAAATTGCTTCTGGGCGTTTTGCCAACAACAGTAAAATTGTGTGAATTATCTGCTGTTATCTAAAAGACTCTTCATTCTTGTTGCTTGGACTATTGCCAACTGTTAAGAAGTTTAATTAACAGCCGTTGCACAGAAAGGACTGGTTTATACTTTATTTGACTTTAGAACGACTACTAAGAGAAATAATTAGTAGCCGTTACTATTAAAACAAGGTTTGTACAGACACTGTTTGTGCTGTGTTCCTTTGTTCGGCAGCTGGGTCAGAACACTAAGTAACCAAAATTCTGGTCCCAATTGTGTCGAGGACTATCTGTAGGCAGGGGGCACCACCCTTCTCTTTGGGGACCTTGGTGTTCTCTGAGCTTGGTGGTTTTCTTAAAGACGTTTTGTTACCGAACTAGGTAACATCATCAGTGCTAGAAGGGAGCAGGGTTGGCTGTTATTTTTATATACTATATCTTCTCTGATCCAAAATGCAACACGATCTGCCTTCCAGCACGAGCAGGTTGGTTTTTAGCAAATCCTTCACCTGGCCTCAAGTGCCTGTTTCCAGCTCCTAGTCAGTTTCCAACTCCGAGCTGTTTCGAAAGACAAAGGAAGGTATTGCCACAGCGAAGGAGGAAATCTTCCTTCTCCCTCTCCATCTGCAAATCGACACTCTTCTTTTCTTCATCGCTGTTTTGATCCCAGCTCTTGTCGGGCTTCCCCGTGACCTGCCGTGTTATTTTTTGAACACGGACCAAATCGGCAAGCGAGAGCCCGCTGGATCTGTGGGACTTATGTCTCACTTCCTGGTTTCACACAGCGTGATCAACACCTCACGTTGCCAAGGAATCAGATGGCAGCTTTTTTTAACATTAAAAATAAAACAAAACGGTCCAGAATAACCTAACCACTTGGTTAAGTGAGGCTGGGAACGGCGGGAAGAGAGGCCGGCGACTCGTTACCGACAGCCGCCGGCCACGGTCAGTGGTCTTTGGAAAGGGCAGATCTTGTCCCATTAAAACCATCTAAAGTGGCTCTCCAAGGTTGTCGCATGCAGAGGAACCAATTGTGCGATCTTTGTGAATAAGGCAGCAGCCAGGTTGTTACTGGTGGAAATTTGCAGCTCTAAAAGAACAGCAGTTTTCAGGCCCCCCCCCCACCCAAAAAAATCTGGCTGCTATTATACAGGAAGTCCTTGACTTACAGCCATTCTCGTCCCAAAGGTGCTTTTTTTCAAGAGGCAACTGAACTTTCTCTTTTTTCTTTGAAGACGTTTCGCTTCTCATCCAAGAAGCTTCTTCAGCTCTGACTGGATGGTGGGGAATGGAAGGATTTATACTACTTGCAGACAGCTGGTCATTTGCATCATTTTAGAGAGTCGTTGAGGCCACTTGGAGGTTTATCTGTGTCATCAGGATCACCTGAGTGGTGCAAATGGGTGTGGAGCCTTCTTGGAACTGTTGAAAGGACTGTGTTGTAGACTGGAGATAGCTGATGTCATAACCCTCTCCCCTCTGTTGAGGGCTCTCCAAGTGGCCTCAACGACCCTCTAAAAGGATGCAAATGACCAGCTATCTGCAAGGAGTATAAATCCTTCCGTTCCCCACCATCCTGTCAGAGCTGAAGAAGCTTCTTGGACGAGACGCGAAACGTCTTCAACGAAAAACCAGAAAGTCCAGTTTCCTCTCGAAAAAACACCTTTGGGACAACCATGACCTGGATGACTGAGAATCTCCATAGACACTTACAGCCATTCATTTAGTGACCATTGGGAGTTACAATGGCACTGAAAAATGTGACTTATGACCATTTCTCACACAACCGCTGCAGCCTTCCCATGGTCACCTGATCAAAATGACGGCCGAAGTGTCTCGGGGGGGGTTGTCACGTGATCCCTTTGTGCGACCGTCTGCCAAGCAAAGTCAATGGGGAAGCCAGATTCACTTAACAACTGTGATACTACATTAAGAACTGCAGTGATTCACTTAACCACTGTGGCAAGAAAGATCGTAAAATGGGGCAAAACTCAACATAAGTCTCACTGTACAACAGAAGTGTTGGGTTCGATCACAGTCGTTAAGTTGAGGAGTAGCTGTACATGAAATAAATAGGGCTGAGCCCACATAACAAGACCAAGCAAGTGTACACGACAACAAATGTGTCTCTGCAGGTGGTATCCTTAGTTCACAGAAGGGCTGAGTTATCTCTAGACAACAGATTCCAGTTAGGCCACAAAATTAAATTGATAAAATGCGATCTTTTTCAAGATTGCGGAACTGTATGCTGCGCGAGACATGGATTTTTGCCAGCGATATTTGCAATGAAGTGGCACCAAAACTCTTGAAAACATGCCTGATAAGAGGAAGGAAGAAAATGTGTGTTGGGGTAGAAGAGACCTTTATGGATCTCTGGCAGGGGTGAAATCTACTTACCTTCCCTACCAGTTTGGAAGTGCGTGCGCCGCACACGCGCCGTCGTCACGTCCGATTCTTGACCCTCTGCGCACGCGCAGAAGGCTTTGTGCATGTGCAGAGGGTTAACCAGGAAGTAACGACGTTCAGGCAGGTGGGCGGAGCCTTGCGCTGCCGCCGCTACAGAGGGTTAAAACCAGGGAGTAACGACGTCCGGGTGGGTGAGCGGAGCCTTGCGCTGCCGCCACCGGTTCGCCAAACCACACGCCGCCGCCGCTACCGGCACACGTGATCCGGACAGAACCGGCAGGATTTCACCACTGATCTCTGGGCTTTCTGCAAACTTCAGAAACATTTTGGAATTAGAAGTTGCAAAATGTGTGTTTCTGTCCAAATGTGTCACCCGTTCAAGGTAGCCCAGATAAGAAGTACCCCCAGGGGTACTAATTTTGTCTTTACTGTGAGGTTACGTTAACCAATTTTTGCAAGTCTGAAAGTACATATCTCCCCCCCACACACACCCATTTTCAGTCCCAGAAATTAGAGAGGGTTCATTGGAGATATTTGCCACATCTCCGTTTTTTTCTGCTGGCTCAGTGGTGTCTTATCTGACTGTTGCTTCATGCACAGCTCTTCCTCCTGTCTCCCAAAATAATTTCCCCCAGGCCGCTACAAATATTGGGCAATTGTGACAAAGGTTTTTATGAATCTGTGATTTCTTGCCTGCTAAAACTGTCAAGCCCCTTTATCGAAATGTCCATTCCTAGAATATTTTACTCACTCAAGAGGCGATACTCAATAAAATACTAATTTATTAAGGGTCTATAGAGATTCTCAGTCATCCAGCTCATGGTTGTCCCAAAGGTGCTTTTTTCAAGAGGCAACTGGACTTTCTGGGTTTTCTTTGAAGACGTTTTGCTTCTCATCCAAGCAGCTTCTTCAGCTCTGACTGGATGGTGGGGAATGGAAGGATTTATATTCCTTGCAGACAGTTGGTCATTTGCATTCTTTTAGGGAGTTGTTGAGGCCACTTGAAGAACCCTCAACAGAGGGGGAGGGATATTTTATTTATTTATTTATTTATTTTATTATTTATTTATTTTATTATTTATTTATTTTGTCAAGTACGTATTTGATAATATACATAAGTATAACATTTGAATACATAAGATAGGTACAAATAAAAGGGAACATTTGGACAGGGATGGTAGGCACGCTGGTGTGCTTATGCACGCCCCTTACAGACCTCTTAGGAATGGGGTGAGGTCGACAGTAGACAGTCTAAGGTTAAAGTTTTTGGGGTTTGGGGAAGAAACCACAGAGTCAGGTAGTGAATTCCAGGCACTGATCACTCTGTTGCTGAAGTCGTATTTTCTGCAATCGAGTTTGGAGTGGTTCACTTTGAGTTTGTATCTATTGTGGGCTCGTGTATTGTTGCGGTTGAAGCTGAAGTAGTCGTTGACAGGTAGGACATTGTGGCAGATAATTTTATGAACTACGCTTAGGTCATGCCGAAGGTGACGTAGTTCTAAGTTTTCTAAGCCCAGAATTTCAAGTCTGGTGGTGTAAGGTATTCTGTTGCGAGCAGAGGAGTGGAGGACTCTTCTCGTAAAATATCTCTGGACACGCTCTATTGTATTAATGTCCGATATGCAGTGTGGGTTCCAGACAGATGAGCTGCATTCAAGGATTGGTCTGGCGACTGTTTTGTATGCTCTGGTTAATAGTGTAATATTACCAGAGAAGAAGCTATGTAAGATTAGGTTTACGTAAGATTAGCTACGTAAGATACGATATGACATCATCTATCTCCAGTCTACAACACAGTCCTTTCAGCAGTTCCAAGAATGCTTCACACTCACTTGCACCACTCAGGCGACCCCAAGGACACAGACAAACCTCCAGGTGGCCTCAACGACCCTCTCAAAGGATGCAAATGACCAGCTGTCTGCAAGGGGTATAAATCCTTCCATTCCCCACTATCCTCTCAGAATTGAAGAAGCTTCTTGGATGAGAAGCGAAACGTCTTCAAAAGAAAAACCAGAAAGTCCAGTTGCCTCTTGAAAGAGCACCTTTGGGTCATTTATTAAGTCTTAATTTGTGCCCCATTCCCCACTCTGGGTCTCTCCCTCCCTCTTGCTTCGCCCACTTCTTTTCAAGTGCAGTCTTTATGGGAAAAAATATCAATAAATCCAATCCATCAGCTGATGAATCATTCGCTTTAACTCAAATCATTTATTGTACACGTAAATGGGCGACACGTTATCTCGGCTCTTCGTTTTCCAGCTGCTGGTATTTCAGGGCTGCAAAGGGATCCATGTCGCAATTTCTGATCCCAAACCACCCCCCACAATCCTTCAAAGTCAGCTCAGCAGTGCTCAATAGGTACCCAGGGCTGACCGCAGGATGTGCTCAAAACATCAAGAGGACAAGGATGATGGTGTACAAAGCTCCGCCCGTTCACCTGCCATCTTTACCTTTTTCTTACCATATCCTGCGGACTCCCCTGCTCCTACGTCTTCCAGATCAAGGCTCTGGGTCCTGACATTCCGGCTACTAAGAGCCTTTTCCTTCGTTTTGCTAGATCATATTAGACCGGGGCTGTCAGTCTTACCAGGCAGACCAGAGAGGAAATATGACCAGATTAGCTATTTCTATTTTACTTGTAAAGCTATATTAGCAAAATCTTGCAAGTCTGAAAGTACAAACACCTGCCGTCTCTTTTACAGCCTGGGAACTTAGGGAGGGTCCCTTCTCAGTCTTTTTCTCCACCCGTTATGCAGCTGCAGGCTAAGCCCTCTCTTATCCGACTGTTCCCTAGGCAGCTTTTCTCCCCCCCACTTTTACAGCCTGAGAACATAGGGAGGGTCCCTTCTCAGTCTCATTCTCCATCTGTTATGCAGCTGCAGGCTAAGCCCTCTCTTATCTGACTGTTCCCTAGGCAGCATTTCTTCCCCCCCCCCCCTCTCTCCCCTTCCCATCCTCTGGAGCAAATGGGGGTGGGGAAGAGAAACCTTGCTGAATTCCATTCCATTCCGTTCCGTT
>QLTV01000446.1:179444-227693 GCA_003457575.1 Thermophis baileyi
GGTGGGTTTCTCCTAAAGTCTACCACCATTTCTACGGGTTTGAGTGTGTTCAGTTCCAGATTGTTCCGGTCGCACTACAAGGTTAGTTGTTCAACCTCCCGTCTGTATGCGGATTCATCATTGTCTCGAATGAGACCGATCACTGTTGTGTCATCTGCGAACTTCAGTAGTTTAACAGATGGAGCGTTAGAGATGCAGTCATGGGTATAGAGAGAGAAGAGAAGTGGAGAGAGCACACAGCCTTCGGGGGGCCCTGTGCTAATTGTACAGGTATCTGATGTGATTCTGCTTAACTTCACCTGCTGCTTCCTGTTTGTTAGGAAGCTTATGATCCACTTACAAGTGTGTTCAGGTACCGCTAGCTGGTTCAGCTTAGTTAGAAGAGTGTCTGGAATGATGGTATTCAATGCTGAACTAAAGTCTACAAAGAGGACCCTTGCGTAGGTCTTTGGAGATTCAAGATGTTGTAGGATGTAGTGCAGAGCCATATTAACAGCATCATCTGTCGATCTGTTTCCTCGGTAGGCAAATTGCAGGCAAATTTTTCTCAGATTATACCTGAGAAAAAGCACAGCCTAAATGTTGCTTACCTTAGTGAGAGGCAGCTGGGTGGGAAGCGTCACACCTTCCTTAGCCAGCAATTTTTTCTCATCCTCAGTCAGCAGCAGCTCCTGGCAGGTCCCTGGGGCTTGTCTCATCACTGAGGAGTTGATAGCCTGCTGGTGCTAGAAGGTCACAAGGGAAGAATGAAATAGCCATTACAAAAATGGGTTTCTAGGTATCCCCATCATAGAACATGGAATAATAGAGTTGGAAGGGACTTCAGAGGTCTTCTAGTCCAACCCCCTGCTCAGGCAGGAGACCCTATACCAGTGATGGCTAGCCTTTTTGTCGTCGCGTGCCGAAAGCGCATGCACGATAGCGCGTGCCCGCACCCATAATGCAATGTGTGTGCCCCTGCACAAACCCTGCACATGTGCGCGTGAGCCCCCGGCGCATGCTCCACCCCTGCGCATATGCGCACAACCCCCTGCCCATTTTTTGCTTCCAGGTTGGTACAGGAGGCTTTCCAGGCCCAAAACAGGACGCGGGGGGCCTTGCGCGGCGCCCCTGTGCCCCGTTTTGGCTTCCAGGTTGGTGCAGGCGGCCTTTCAGGCCCAAAATGGGGTGCGGGGGCACCGCATGTGGCCCCAACATGCAATGTAAGTGCCCCCCATGCATGCACCCGGGGGCCCCTGCACATGCACGTGCGGCCCCCCGCATGCGCCCCGCCCTCCGCGCATGTGCTGCAGAGACCTGAAGACCAGCTGGCTGGTGGGAGGCGCGTGCGCATGCGTGGTGGAGCTGGGCTGGGCTGACGGCTGGCATGCCCACAGAGAGGGCTCTGCATGCCACCTGTGGCACACGTGCCATAGGTTCGCCATCACGGCCCTATACCATTTCAGACAAATGGTTGTCCAATCTCTTCTGAAAAACTTCCAGTGTTGGAGCATTTACAACTTCTGGAGGCAAGTTGTTCCACTGATTAATTGTTCGCACTGTCAGGAAATTTCTCCTTGGTTGCTTCTCTCCTTGATTAGTTTCCATTCGTTGTTTCTCGTCTTGTTTTTCGGTGCTTTGAAGACTAGTATGACCGCTTCATCTTTATGGCAACCCCTTAAATATTAAAACACTGCTATCATGTTACCCTTAGTCCTTCTTTTCTAAACTAGACACACTCTATTCCAGCAACCGTTCTTCCTATGTTTTAGCCTCCAGCCCCCTAATCATGTTTGTTGCTCTTCTCTTTACTTTTTCCTGAGTCAGATTGATTCAGTTGAAAGCGTCTACCAGCGTGCTTAGAAATAACTGTTAAAAAAATGAACTGGGTTTCTAGATATTCCCATCACGGTTATTACGGCTGAAATACTTGCCATTTCAGAGTTGTTTGAAAGGAGGAGATCCTTAATTGTGAGCATGCAGGAGGGTGGGTTTTGATGGGTGGCATCTGTTACTTGCCTCTCCTCTGGATAAAAACCAGCAGCCCACATATCTGCAAAGAAATTAAAGAGGGAACCTGCTGATTAGGGAAGGAAAAAAATCCAGCTTTTCAATGTACATGGAAATTGCTTTGGAGCAGATAAGATTTGTTCTTCCAGTACATTATTATCTTATCTGACTGAGAGCCACTCCTCGGAGGTCAGTCAGGCCTTTCTGGTTACTTGCTAATCTGAATTCTTGTGGTTGTTGTTGTTTGATAAGTCCACTCCTCTTATGCCACCAGACTTGAAATTTTGGGCTTAGAAAACCTAGAACTACGCCGCCTTCGGTCTGACCTAAGCGTAGTACATAAAATTATTTACTACAACGTCCTACCTGTCAATGACTACTTCAGCTTCAACCACAACAATACACGAGCACACAATAGATATAAACTCAAAGTGAACAGCTCCAAACTCGACTGCAGAAAATACGACTTCAGCAACAGAGTGATCAATGCCTGGAATTCACTACCTGACTCTGTGGTTTCTTCCCCAAACCCCAAAAACTTTAACCTTAGACTGTCTACTGTCGACCTCACCCCATTCCTAAGAGGTCTGTAAGAGGCGTGCATAAGCGCACCAACGTGCCTACCGTCCCTGTCCTAATGTCCCCTTTTATTTGTATCCATTTCATGTATTAATAACCATGTTTATACTTATATCTGTTATCTAATACATGCTTGACAAATAAATAAAATAAAATAAATAAAGTCCGTGGGGAAGCCAGATTCACGTAACAACTGTGTTACTAATGTAACAACCGCAGTGATTCACTTAACAAATGTAGCAAGAAAAGTCGTAAAATGGGGCAAAAAATCACTTAACAACTGTCTCGCTTAGCAACATAAATCTGGGGCTCCGTTGTGGTCGTACGTCGAGGACTACCTGTATGCCGTGGAAGCCAATTTATACATCTTGTTTTTTGGGGGGTAACTAGCCATAATCTGTCTACATATATCATATGTAATGATATCGTACCGGTACTACCCTCTGTGTATTCTGAGCTGTGATTCTCATTTCCTTCTCTGTTTACCAGAATAACACAGTTGGAAGGGATCTCGGAGGTCTTCTAGTCCAACCCCTTTCACAAGCGGGAGAGAACCACCCTTTCACATGGTGCGAGAGCCCTTCTCTCAAGTGTCCCAAAGGTGCCTTTTTCAAGAGGCGACTGGACTTTCTGGTTTTTCTTTGAAGGCATTTCGCTTCTCATCCAAGAAGCTTCTTCAGCTCTGACTGGATGGTGGGGAATGGAAGGTTTTATACTCCTTGCAGACAGCTGGTCATTTGCATCCTTTTAGAGGGTCATTGAGGGGAAGAGATACGACATCATCTATCTCCAGTCTACAACACAGTCCTTTCAGCAGTTCCAAGAAGGCTCCACACCCATTTGCACCACTCAGGTGATTTTGATGACACAGATAAACCTCCAGGTGGCCTTAATGATTCTCTCAAAGGATGCAAATGACCAGCTGTCTGCAAGGAGTATAAATCCTTCCATTCCCCTCCATCCAGTCAGAGCTGAAGAAGCTTCTTGGATGAGAAGTGAAACGTCTTCAAAGAAAAACCAGAAAGTCCAGTCGCCTCTTGAAAAAAAAGAAGCACCTTTGGGACAACCGTGACTTTGGATGACTGAGAATCTCCATAGACACGTCTCTCAAGTGCCCCAGCGATGGTGGTTCACCTGGTTTTACATTCAAGGAAAGAAAAACAGGGCACTCACTGAAGTCTATGGAGACGTCCATCTCTCTCAGCTCGGTGGCTGGTCCTTTTAGGACAGGTAAGGCTTGACAGGAGTCCTGGCAGGGGGCATAGGCCAGGTCACCAGCTGAACTTCCATCGGAGTAGGCCTCTGGGCTTCCGGTTGGAACGTAATGTGGAGGGCTGTCCAGCTGATCAGAATTTGGATCCTCAGATATGCCGCTGTCACTGGCAGCTGGAGACCAGCTCGGAGAATCTAGGACGGTGTTTGCCGCTCCTAAGATGGAGTTGATGAAGTCATCGTTCTCTTGAGGGTTCAGCAAATCCTACAAACAGAATGGAGAAGTTCTCTGTGAAAAAGTAACCTTCCTACAAGCAAACAAAGCTTCAACAGAGCAAACCCAAAACTAATTTCCTCTTGGAATCTTACATAAACCATTAATATCATGCTGAACGTTTTAACCAGGCAATATAAGGCCTGAAACAGGATATTCTCAGTTTTTGATTCATTGAAAAACAAGCCATTTTTGTCTTAATTGTAAAGAGGGCAATCTATATATATACTGTATAAGCGAAATACCACTCATGCATCATCACGAAATCTCCAGAACTGTAAAGCCTACAAACTTGAAACTTTGCACGTATGTTCCTCTTGGCTTCTAGGTGCTCGCTAAGAAAGGATTTTTCGAAATGACCATCAGATCATTAGTTATTTCTTATATTATTATTAACACGCTCTGATGCTAAGGAGTTAGATGTTCTACTCCCGCTCCCCACCTGAAAAGAACTCTGTTCCAACTGCCAGCTGCCTTATATTAACACGCTCTGATGCTACACCTTCGCTAAACCGGGCGTGGGCATGGCCAGCACGTGACTCATCCAGCCTGCGGGCTGGGAGTTTAGACATTCTACTCCATGCTAAGGAGTTCAGTTTCGTAGTGAAGCATGGGTATCCAGCTACTAGTACCTAATAAGAACAATATGTAGTAAAATTTAAGACCAGAATTAAGCTGGTATCCCTCTGAAGGTTCCTCCATGCTTTCTGAGCTTGGTTGTTTTTGTTAGAAATTCTGTTTATATATAGCACCACACAGAGCAAACACAGTCACCATGCGCTTTACTGCTCAACTATATAACTGTAACAGGAAACAGGAAACTCTACTCAGAACAAAAGAGCATAGATCCAAACTTGCAAATACTGCCATCTACTGGCTGAATGCTACTGTAGTTGTTGCATAGAGATACATTCCAACCATGAATTCCATACCGGTACAGGGGGGGGGAATAAAACCCTTCCGAAAAGAAGCCTTAGCCGTTTTTTGGGGGTCAAAAGAAAATAAGACCCAGTCTTATTTTCGGGGAAACATGGTAGTTTGGGTCATGAAACATCTGCAAGAAAACTACCAAGCTCAGAGAGCACCAATGACCCTTCATTTCAACCCCAAGCTACAAATATCCTCCTTTATCCCTCTTCCTCCCTGCTGCTGTTCTGTTACTTTTAAAGCTTGCAAAATAATAAGGAGTACGTAGAACATTTTCACTTGGGAACTGACCAACTACTTTAGTCAAGGGCACTGTCAGACCCACAAGATAGGCCAGGTAAGAAAAGAGATTCTACAAGTGATACCAGAACTCGGTTGATTTAGGCAATAATAGCAAAATTTTGAAAGCTTGACGGTGTCTTCCTCTTATACTAATGAGAGTCAAGGTGGGGCAGTCTTGAGTTTCTTTCTAACACTTTTCTGGGCTTAATTTGTATTTTGTTGCAAGTTCTGTATTTCTTCTCCAAGAAGGGTTTCAGTGTTTATTCTATTCTATTCTATTCTATTCTATTTTCTATTCTATTCTATTCTATTCTATTCTATTCTATTCTATTCTATTCTATTCTATTCTATTCTATTCTATTCTATTCTATTCTATTCTATTCTGTAATTCTATTCTGTAATTCTATTATGTAATTCTATTATGTAATTCTATTCTATTCTATTCTATTCTATTCTATTCTATTCTATTCTATTCTATTCTATTCTATTCTATTCTATTCTATTCTATTCTATTCTGTAATTCTATTCTGTAATTCTATTATGTAATTCTATTATGTAATTCTATTCTATTCTATTCTATAATTCTATTCTGTAATTCTATTCTATTCTATTCTATTCTATTCTATTCTATTCTGTAATTCTATTCTGTAATTCTATTCTATTCTATTCTGTTATTCTATTCTATTATTCTATTCTATTCTATTCTATTCTATTCTATTCTATTCTATTCTATTCTATTCTATTCTATTCTATTCTCTCCTCCTCTCCTCTCCTCTCCTCTCCCCTCCCCTCCCCTCCCTCCATCCTATCCGATCCGATCCGATCCGATCCGATCCGATCCTATCCTATCCTATCCTATCCTATCCTATCCTATCCTATCCTATCCTATCCTATCCTATCCTATCCTATCCTATCCTATCCTATCCTATTCTTATTCCATTCCATTCTACCACTATTGTTTAAGTTCCTCTTGTTTGTGATATTAACCTTCAAGGGTTGGGCTACCACGTTTTGCCCCAAGCATAGAATATTTTCAATACTTTTGGCCAGAATGGAGCAGTTAACCCTATTCTCCTACGTCTTGCTCAGCTGCTGTCTCCCACCCACCCTTTCTCATCCCGTTGCCATCTGCTCACCCTGCCTTCCTGTGCCATCCAAGGGGCCTCTGAGGATCCCAGCTCCACATTGCGAAGGACTCCATCCTGCCCGTCAAAGAGGAGATCCAGCAACTCCACGCCGTCAAGATTGGGGCAGGCCATGACTGCAAGAGAGAGAAGATGAGTTAGAGGCTCGGGAGTGGCTTCTTCATAGGCAGAGTTGGGTGGACCCAACAAACAGGGTAGTTAAACCATGGAGTTAGTTGAACCTGGGAATGGAAACCAAACCAACCAACCAACCAAACCAATGCATCAACTCAGGTGTCATCTTATGCCATGATAAGGTTTGCTGGTTATGGGAAAGTAGCAATTGTGACTTATTTTCCCAGGTTTATAGTATAGTTGCTGTGATGCATGACTCCAACCAGATTTCTGTTCAATTACAGGTAGCGGTGGCCAAGAGCTGTGGTGGCGCAGTGGTTAGAGTGCAGTACTGCAGGCTACTTCTGCTGACTGCCAGCTGCCTGCAATTTGGCAGTTCGAATCTCACCAGGCTCAAGGTTGACTCAGCCTTCCATCCTGAGGACCCAGATTGTTGGGGGCAATATGCTGACTTTGTAAACCGCTTAGAGAGGTCTGTAAAGCACTGTGAAGCGGTATATAAGTCTAAGTGCTATTGCTAATACTCACTATGATCAATCTGTTACAACTGAAGTTATGGTCACAGAACAGATGATTTGTAGCCTATAAAGCACACACATTTTGGACAGAGAGGACGCTGGTTGGAAAGAGGGGTCAAAGAGGCCATCTATGTCCAAATTGAACGACCCTCTCAATACAGGGGGACGGATACCACACCATCTATCTCCAGTCTACAACACAGTCCTTTCAGCTGTTCCAAGAAGGCTCCACACCCATTTGCATCACTCAGCTGACCATGAGGACACAGAGAAACCTCCAAGTGGCCTCAACGACTCTCTAAAAGGATGCAAATTACCAGCTGTATGCAAGGAGTATAAATCCTTCCATTCCCCACCATCCAGTCAGAGTTGAAGAAGCTTCTTGGATGAGAAGCGAAACGTCTTCAAAGAAAAACCAGAAAGTCCAGTTGCCCCTTGAAAAAAAGCACCTTTCGGGATTTATCTGTTTAGTTTGATGAAAGGTCTCAGCAAAAAAAAAAAAAAAAAAACCAGATTGTCCTCAACGTCGGGCCAAAAAAAAAAAAAAAAAAAAAACCAGATTGTCCTCAACGTCCCATAGGTGCTATTTCAAAAGACAACTGGACTTTTTGGTTTTTCTTTGAAGACGTTTCGCTTCTCATCCAAGAAGCTTCTTCAGTTCTTCAGGCTTCTTCGATTGGAGACTCTCAGCGCTAACTTTATTCCTCATTACTTGTTGACGGAACTCACTGTGTGCCGAGAATGCGGCTTAATAAAACCTTTGGAACCCAGATCAAGTGGCGTCCTGCTGTTGGTTTAGGTCCAGAGCTCAGACCTTTGAGACAAATGTCTCTTTATCCATTTAGTCTGATGAAAGATCCCAGGAAAAACACAAGATCTTCTGGAAATCTTTCAGAGACAAATGACTTTGGTATTATTGAATACAGTATTATGGTATTAATATTAGAGAGCTACAACTCGGTGGCCGATTTTTACTTTTATTTTTGCAGGCAGAAGACTTCATGTTAAATACCTAGCATCATTGAGGGGTGGGGGGGTTGGAATCTTGCCTGAAATTATTATTCTTATTAAATTTATTTGCTGCCTATCTCGCCATGGGGCTACTCTAGGCAGCTCACAACCATAAAAAGAAATAGAAGAAGAAATAGAAGAAATGAAAGAAGAAAAAGAAGTTTAGAAAGAAGAAATAAAAATGAAGCTTAGACAAAATGAAAGTAAAATAATAAAAGTGATAAAATAAACAAGGAAAAAGAAAACCAAGAAAATAAATCGATACTAGTTAAAAAAAACCTCCATATTCTCCACCAATTCATGTAAATAAAGCCCAACAAAACAAACAGATAACATCACTTGTTCAAAGACCGATTCCCGTTTTGCCTCTTCATTTATGATCATGGGGACTAGAAACTTAATTTATCTTCAAGGAAGGATGTCCTACCAGAAAGGTCTGCCAGTTTACCTGTCCCAAGAAAAGCTTTTGGCTCTACCCTATGTTCATAAAGTATGAGTAGTCCTCGACTTACGACCACAATTGAGCCCCCGATTTCTGTTGCTAAGCGAAACATTTGTTAAGTGAATTTTGCCCCCATTTTACCACCTTTCTTGCCACAGTTGTTAAGTGAACCAGTGCAGTTGTTAAGTTAGTAGCATGGTTGTTAAGGGAATCGGGCTTTCCCATTGACTTTGCTTGTTGCAAAAGGGAATCACACATGACTCCCGGGACACTGCGACCGTCATAAATATGAGTCAGTTGTGAAACATGTGAATTTCTATCACATGGCAATGGGGATGCTGCAATGGTTGTAAATGTGGAAAGTCACTTTTTTCATGGCCATTGTAACTTTGAACTGTCACTAAATGAACTGTTGTAAATCAAGGATTACCTGTACTCTAAAGGGACTTGAAGCTTTTCTGAAACAGCTACAGCTTCATGGAATTGTCTTTCTTTAGGTTCGAGCCTCCCATTATACTCCCAAAGGTGCTTTTTTCCAGAAGGAAACCAGATTTTGGGGTTTTTTTCCCTTTGAAAACGTTTCACTTCTATTCCGAGAAGCTTCTTCGCTTGAACTGAACATGAGCTGAAGAAGCTTCTTGCATGAGAAGCGAAACGTTTTCAAAGAAAAAAAAATCAAGGAAGTCCAGTTGCCCTTTGGAATAAGCACTTTTGAGACAATCATGACCTGGATAATGGAGAATCTCCACGGACATACTACCACTACGCTATTCCAGAACGGAATGGGACAATTTTCCACAGCCAACTCGTTGTGACCAACTCGCCATGACCAACTCGCCGCAGGACAATTTAACAATTCAATTTAATTATTCAAAATAAAATAAAATAACATTTTAATTTTTGTCATTCACATTTCATTCTGTCCCTCCTTTGGCATCCTTTCTTTAATGATTCTATTCCGCCGTTTCTTTGATATTAGTGTAACTCTTGTCCTGCAGCGGAGAGTTGGCCATGGCGAATTGTCATAGACCCATTCCAGAAGTAAGGTAAAACGGAGCTGTTCTGGAGAGCATTTGGAACCACAGAGCTGGGAGGGATCCTAGAGGTTATCTAGTTCAGCCCCTTGCTCAGAGCCATCCGGCCTTTGTCTGAAGACTTCCAGGGAGGGAGAACTTGCTACTTGCTCAGGTGTCAGTCGATTCCAGTGACTGACAGCTCCTAAAATCAAGAAAGATGATCCTCCTGATATCTAGCCTGAATTTCTCTCCTGGTAGTTTTTAATCTCTTTTGCTGGTCCTACACTCCACAGCCATACAGAATGTAGGGGTTACTGTATTCTTGTGATTATTATTATTATTATTCCTTCAATGATCGCTTCATCAGTATTATTATGCTACTGCTATCATTGTCTCAGTCGGTCTACTGTTGATTATTACTTCATGCAGATGTTTTCATTGTTAATTTGGGATCCACGGCCCTGGGAGTCACTGGGATTTGGGTGATGTACAAACATGGCCATAGGCATAGAAAAGTTTCTTTAACGACCATGGTGTTTGCTTAACAACTGCAACATTTACTTATCAATCATGGTGTTCGCTTAATAACCACTGCAAAAATGTCCTAAAATCGGGTCTGGTCTCGTGGGTGGCTCAACATATTCTGGGCTTCATTGTGGTTGTAAGTCGAGGGATACCTGTACTACATGATATTGTTTCTAAAAAAAGTGGGAGGTATAACCACAACTGAGACAGACAGTGTGTCAAGAAACACACTCTATGCATAGAGTACACTGTCGACTAAGCCGTTGAGAGGACAGGACAGGACAGGACAGGACAGGACAGGACAGGACAGGACAGGACAGGACAGGACAGGACAGGACAGGACAGGGATCGGGATGGACCAGAATTTCCATTGCTAAGCACGGTGGTTAGAATAGAATAGAAGAACAGAGTTGGAAGGGACCTTGGAGGTCTTCTAGTCCAAACCCCTGCTCAGGCAGGAGACCCTATACCATTTCAGACAAATGGTCGTCCAATCTCTTCTTGAAAACCTCCAGTGATGAAGCAACCACAACTTCTGAAAGCAAGCTGTTCCACTGGTTAATTGTCCTCACTGTTAGGAAATTTCTTAGTTCCAGGTTGCTTCTCTCCTTAATTAGTTTCCATCCATTTTATCTTGTCGTGCCTTCAGGTGCTTTGGAGAATAGGTTGACTCCCTCTTCTTTGGGGCAGCCCCTGAGATATCGGAACACAGCTATCATGTCTCCCCTGTTCCTTCCTTTCATTAAAATTAGACATACCCAATTCCAGCAACCGTTCTTCCTATGTTTTAGCCTCCAGTCCCCTAATCGTCTTTGTAATCAGACAGATCTGTTTTGTTTCTGTGTAAAGAAATGAATCTGTGTATTGACAGCGATGTATCTCTCTCTACCTCCAGAAACACGTACAAAGGTTTGAGGAAAACTATGTGCAGAAAACCAAATAATATTTACTTTCAATTAATAGTCTAATCTAGAGAAAAGAAGGACTTGGGGTGACATGATAGCAGTCTTCCAGTATTTGAGGGGCTGCCCCAAAGAAGAGGGGGGTCAATCTATTTTCCAAAGCACCCGAGGGCAGGACAAGAAACAATGGGTGGAAACTAATCAAGGAGAGAAGCAACCTGGAACTAAGGAGAAATTTCCTGACAGTTAGAACAATTAATCAGTGGAACTTCATAACTTGTGGATGCTCCAACACTCCAAGACCTCCAAGCTCCCTTCCAACTCTGTTGTTCTGTTAATAAATAACAATTAATGCATTCTTGGCACAATAGATATCCTGCAATTAAGGCTTAGCCTCTGTACATTTATTCTTCCAGTTTGCACCCAAATACAACACAACTATACCCAGTAATTTCAAGGACATTTCCAGCTTTGAAAAATTTTAATTTAAAAAAAGCTGAAGACATTTGAGTAGTTTGGGGTTCTTCTAATCTAAGGCTGGTCTTCTGAAAACTACCGTTGGTTTGCTTGTCTATCGCCTTCTGATTAACAGACTTATCTCCATGTACCACTCGCTTCGTGCATGTTTCTCTTCTCCGCACACAGCCCTGACCTCACAGCCCTGCACTTGTTTCCAAAGATGGAACCTGTTGTGTTAATTTGGAGGGGAAAAAACAAGATCGCACCACCTTACCCACTCCTGAGAGTGTTCTCCAGAGTTGATTCGGTTTAGCCAATTGTTTCCAATCCCAAAGGTTTTCCTTGCTGCGAAGTTGAGTACGGTTATTTTCTTCTCCGTTCTCCGGTCCGTCTGTCCAGTCAAAACCTCTTTTTTTCTACTAGGTGGCAAAGTTTAAACTCCAACGATACAAAAATAGCGTCAGGCTCATTAAATCCCTCCCTTTCGTCCAGCTCTCCAATGGGAGAAAGACTGTCAGCTCAGCGGGCAGAGACATAAAAGAAGTCAGGCAATCATAACTGGGACAAATTGGGTAACCATTATCTAAATAACTTTAGTCCATCCTGCCTTTCGTTTCTAATTTGAGTGGGCGCTGGGCTGAGAGGTCCAAAGTCTTTGGCTGGGCTGTGTCACAGTGACCTTCTACCTACTTCTCAAAAATAATTTTCTCTCCCTCTTTGCTCAAGGAAACAATAGTGAGCCCATTAATTGGATTTTAATCACAGTTGGCCTATCGATCTCAGCAGTTTATAAAGGCTCTGAGAACTTACTGGGAAAACACGAAACTGCACAGGGAGTTTGGTTTATGCTCAACTCTCGTCTTCTCTGTTTAATGCACCTGTATGATACAGAGTCGCTGTTATCGGTGAGGTGGTTGGCACAGAAAATTAATAAATAAATAAAATGATGAATGGGCCCAATCCTTCACGTCTCAAAGCAGCCGTAAGATTCCTTGGGGTAATCTTCTATTCCAGCACTGAGACACCACTTTCGATGGTCTCGCACCTGCTGTACAATGCAGGGGTGGGTTCTAACTTGCCTCGCTGCCGGTTCACTTCCTCCCGCACCGCGTGGCTGCGTACACATTGCGCGCTGCATGGCCATGCCACGCCAGCGCATGCATGCTTCTCACGCATGGCCGCACATGTGCAGTGCCGAAAACTCGGCTTCTGCGCATGCACAGAAGCAAAAACCAGCAAAAAATTCCAAAAATTTTTTTTTCCCAAAAAAAAAATTTCCAAAAAAAAAAAAGATGGCGGCATCCATGGACCAGCACCGACAGAACCAGCTCTGTGATGTCACCACCGGTTTACTACCAGTTCTACAGAACCGGTGCGAACCGGGAGGAACCCGCCTCTGGTACAATGGCAGGGCTGGTTCGATGATGATCTGGTTTTGCATATTACCATATAAATAAAAGTTTGGGGTGGTGGTTAAATCATCAGGCTAGAAACCAGGAGTCCATGAGTTCTAGTATCGCCTCAGGCACAAAGCTAGCTGGGTGACCTTGGGCCAGTCGCTCTCTCTCAGCCCTAGGAAGGAGGCAGTGGCGAGCCACTTCTGAAAAACCTTGTCAAGAAAACGGCAGAGACCTATCCAGGAAGTCTTTGAGAATGGGACAGGATTGAACGGAAGAAAAAAAAATTATATAAAATACTATCAGAGTTGTCTGATGAAGAAACTAGTGCTTCTTAAGGTGGGACCAACTCAAAACAGTTCAGTGGAGGAAGAAAGTGAGCTGTATGAAGCTTCCTTATTCCAGGCAGTGCATTGCATTCTCCTGATGTGGCCTGGTTAGAAATCCTTTCCTATACCTGCTCTGTCAGCATTATCTTCGCATGTATGATGTACGTTGTGAGGAATCCAACTCTGTTCAGACATTGTGTTTGTGTGTCTGTCCTTCACTCTCCTTGTTATGTTGATGATGTGAGTTGAGAACTGTGTCTCCACTACGGGGTGATGGTCTGTGGGGATTCTAGCTCAATGTGCAATCAGTTCCATGCAGAGTGGGACAACTCGTTACGGTCAACTCACTATGGTTGACCGATCCTGGCTGTCTCGCCGCAGCCGTCTCGCTGCGGGGCAATTCAATGCGGGATAACTCAAAAAAGGGGCAAGTAGAATTGCAGCTCACCCCGCCCTCAAGGACTTCTAACCTGAGAAGGTTCA
Source organism: Thermophis baileyi (assembly GCA_003457575.1). NCBI lineage: Eukaryota > Metazoa > Chordata > Lepidosauria > Squamata > Dipsadidae > Thermophis > Thermophis baileyi. The sequence goes on from QLTV01000446.1 coordinate 193,049, forward strand.
AACCTAAAGCAAGGTAAGGCCTGCTACAATTCACTTGTCCCTCTCTCGAGTTATCCAATGTTGAATTGTCCCACAGTGAGTTCTCCTGTGGCAAGTTGGCCACAGCGAGTTGGCTGGAACGAGTCGACGGGGTGAGTTGGCCACGGTGAGTTGTCCTAGATGCAGTTCCATGTGAATTTTGTGCCATTTCTTTAATTTTTTGTCTTCTGCCTCTTGTAGCCAGGTTAGAGAAGAGAAACCATGCTGAAGTCCATGAATGGAGGCAAATCTGGGACGGTAGGATTATCAGTTAGTTTCTGGAGAAAATGAGTGGTGCTCTCTCATTCCCATTAGCATGATTATGTGCTGCCACATCAGATCAAGAGATCTGACCAGGTTATTGGTTAACTGGGTCAAAAATGTTGCAAACAGAGGATGGTCTCTTTGATAGTTTCAGATTTCAAAAATGTCATTCTACATCTCTCTCTAAAAGGCCCACGTTTTGTTCTTTAGAATCTCAGCAGGATGGATTGGCAAATAAATCAACTTTTGCTTCTCCTAAAAGTTACCAGATAGTAATGCTAAGCATGAGAAAAGAAATTGTTACTACTATTAGTAGCAGCAGGAATAGTAACAGTAAACACAAGGGTAGCAGATTCTTCTTTTCTTTCTCTACAGTACTTATCTATCTTCAGCTTGTCTATCATTTGCCATCATTTTGGCCTTTTATACTTGTCTTTTCCAAGCTCATCAAAAATGTTCCATACCTTGGTCTGATAATCCAGCCTGACTTTTTCTGAACAGAAGCTAGTTGCAAGAGATGCTCTCCTGATCAACGCATCTGTTACTCTCCTGTATATATATGTGTGTGGGCAAGAACTGGTAATTTTGAGAAAAGCGGAGGATTATATCACTAACGCAGTTAGAAAAACTGGAGATGCAGCCAAGGGGAAAACTGCACATGGAAAACCGTAAAGGTGACTGCACTTATGAAAAGAGGGAAGAGGGCACCACTGGTGGGGGGGGGAGAAGAAGAAGTTAATCCAACCAAATGTGTAAAGTACTGTGGTGATAAGAGCAGCAAAAGCTTTTTTCCCCCCTCATCACATCCAGCCAGGGGCCCAATTCTTTGCTGGGAAGGGAGGGATCACCAGAATGTCTTCAGGGACACTGGAAAAAATATTCTAGACCAGGAGTCCCCAACCTGTGGGCCATGGCCCACTAATGGGCTGGGAGGCATTTGCAACTGGGCCGCGGAAACAGCCGGCGAGTGCACGCACATGCACTCGCATCCTCACCTGTGTGAACAAATGGAGCTGCGCATGCACTTGCTGGCCACTTGCATGGAACCATCTCCTCTCAACACCAGCCGGTCTGCAAAGCCGGAAATGTTGGAGAACTCTGTTCTAGACAGGTGTCAAATAAAGTCGCTTGGATCTGCTTCAACTTGGTTCTGCCTAGGCGAATCCTTGCAAGTTGACTGAGACAGTATCAATTATGTGAGAAATGTTTGACTCTATAACTCCTAGGAAGTGGCCAGGATCCCTGGGTGTGTGGGCGTGTTTATTTACCCCCCCCCCGTCTGTTAGATTAATGCCCCTCCTGGTAGTCAAGAGTTCCTGGGTCACAGATGTGGTTTGTTCATGAGATGGTGGTGACTGCTTCCTTGAGGGATGAGGCGTTTCTACCTTGAACAAGGGGCCACTGCTGGATCCAACAGTTCTGGACAATGTTTGCCCGTTCTCCAGCTTAATTTTCTGGGGAAAGTTTGAGAAGGTGATCAGGTTGCAGCTTCAAAGGCCCTGGCAAAAGTGGATTGCCTGGACCTGTTCCAGGCAAAGGCACAACAGCGATGGCATTGATTGTACTTGTTGATTACTATTGACAGAGATTGAATGATGCAACTGTCCTGGTTCTTTTTGATCTCTCAGCAACTTTTGGCACCACAATTATGATATCCTTCTGGATTGGGGGCGGGGGGGGGGTGTCAGATGTAGAGACATCATGTTGCAGTTGTTCCCTTCTCCTCTATGCAGACGGTGTTAGCTGCTGTTCGTGAGGTTGAGAGGTCTAGCCTACGGCCTGGGGTTGTGCATTGCCATATTGCTCAATGCTTTTATCTGTCCTTTTAACATCTACACGAAACCTTTGGGGAAGGTCATTCCCTCAACAGTGTCAAGTATTCTCAATAGGCCGATTATATCCAGTTGCACATCTCAATCCCAGGTTGTGTAAGCAATGCTTTCATGATCTTAACCCAGTGCTTGGAAGCTGGGGATGGGGAGGAACAGGCTTAAACTCAGTCGTGACAAGACCAAATGGTTGTGTGTTCCTTTTTCTTCTAGTACCATGGAATTTCTGTCTTTAGGTTCTGGATGGAGTGGCACTTCTCCGGACAAATTGGCAGGTAATCTGGTGATCTTTTACAAAGCAGGTGACTGTTATGGCTAGGAACTCCCTTACCTAACTTCATGTGATATACTGTTTTATGTATCTTGAGATTAGATAGGGTAGGAACAAGTGGGAAAGGCTACGTTACCGCCGGTAGAGCTAAGGAAGCTTAACTCTGTCTCAGTAGGCTGAGGACAGGACAAAGCCAACATCATAGTAGAAAGCAGGACATGGCAGAAAGAAGAGGCCGCTGGAGCAGGTTTGCATCATGTTTGATGCCAGGGGAATGACTCTTGAGCATTTGTCTCAGAGCCTGTTTCCAAGAACAGTGAATTTTCCAAAATGAGTAGTCCTATTTATTATCGGTATACATTTCTCAGGCACTAATTCTCCATTTAAGACTTACAAATATACTTCTGGAATGAATACAGGTTTTCAAAAATTATGCTATTATTAAGTCCATCCCACATTGCTTGGTTGTTCAAAAAGCCTACCATTCTAATGCTGATAGGGTTCAGTAGATAGAGATTTGGATCTACTTTTGATTCGCTAAATAAATCAACAAGGATGTCAACAGTTAATAGCAAAAACAACAAAACAATTCTCTTTTGTTAATCAGGAATGGATTTTTCTATGGACAAAATGTCAACTCTATTCAATTCTAACCTTCAAAATTAATGGGCTCAGAATTCTTTATATAAGCCCCGGATGGCTTTTAGAGTCTAGTATAAAATCAAGGTAATCCTTCAAACCTACAGTTCCTATGTATCTATATTCCTCTAAAGTCTAAACTATACAATACTTCAGCATTGAGAGGTGTCTTTCATATACACAAATGTTTTAATAACAGCATTATCACTATTTTCAAGCTGATAAGCTTCTAAGAAATTTCAGAATTTCCCTGAAAACAAAGCCTGAAAATCCACAGACTTGAGGACAGATGTGATAAGATATGCCCCACTGCCTCCCCTCAGGTGACCAACTGTGCCCCGAGGGAGCATTGCTGTACAATAAACCTACTTTAAAATATCAATTTTTTCAGATTTTGAAGGTAGAGCCTGAAGGAGCTCTGACCAAAGATCTTGCCTACTTCTTGGCTGATTAGATGTACTTGAATAGTCCCTGTCAGAGGAAGGAGAAAGCAGATGTGTTGATAAAAAGAAATCAATCTTATCTTTGGATAACCAATCCATTGGCTTTACTCCTAAAGATAATTACATAACTATATGATGCCGGCGCCAGTACACTTGTCAAGGTGCCCCTTGGACCCCAATCTTTGCCCTATTCAGCCTCACCCTGATCACAAGTGCTTTACTCATCTGTTCTCCAAGGTTACTTTAGAGAGAGAAATCAGCAACTGCTTGACTTCACTTTGATGTGAGAAGCAGCAGCTAGGGAAAAAGCTCCTTTTGCGTCTTTGGCTACACAACTCCAAACTTCCTGCTTTTCAGAAAAAGCAGCTCAAGCATGAACAGATTTTTAAAATGCAAAAAAGCAACCAACATTGCTTATTTCTAAAGCACCAAAGTAACATCTAAAACAATCCTTATTTTATACAATTACTTTTTGCTCATCTGGTTTTCTTCAGGATTTTTCATCTGAACCATTGCAGAGTAGCCGCAGTTAGTAGTCCTAATATTTCTAAAGCAATGATCAAAAAGTGTTTAATTTTTTTTCTTTCAGGACCCCTTCCTATTTTTAAAAATTATAGAGGACTCCAAATTAACTTTTCTTTATATGGATTATATTTATCAACATTTACCATATCAAAAATTAAGATTGACACATTCACTGCTGCTACTGCTTCTCATGATTATTTGATGGAATATTAATATTGTATTATTTTTCAACATAGGTTACTAAATAATTTTGATTTTAAGGAGCCCTGAGATGGTCTTGGGGATACCACCCCCCGGATCCTAGGAGCACATCTTAAGAAGCACTGCTCTAAAGCACCATAAAGCAGATTACTTTGTTTATATATTCATTTAGAGGGATGTTTGCAGTGCAAAGATGTACAATAACAAACCTTTCACCTACATATCTATTTTGGTAGGGTAGCTGTTTTAGTCTTTTGCAAAAAGAGCAAAGCCAAGGCTCTTGTTAGATTGCTCCTGGATTTGAACCACCGGCTGGTCATGTGCATCCTTTTTGACCATTGAAAGTGTTCAAGTTCTGGTCATGTGGCAAAACATAACTATAGTCCTTTTGAATGTGTGTTTCAAAACATGCAGTAAGAAATTGTGAGAAAAGGTACTGGTTTACCAAGTGGTGGGTTGCTCCAGGTTTGACCCGGTTCTTAGAACCGGTAGCGGAGGCGGCAGGAGGCTCCGCCCACCCGCCTGGGACGCTCTGCCCACCCGCCCGGGACGCTTCTGCGCATGCGCAGAAGCATCGCACGTGCGCGCACACACGAACCGGTAGCAATGGGTTTTAGAACCCACTACTGGGTTTACCCCTTTGGTTTATATTGCAAACTGGCTTAATAAGATAACTCATAAGTAATTTCTTGCTATTTTAAATACAGGTAGTCCTCGACTTACAACAGTTCCTGTATTGACCGTTCAAAGTTACAACAGCACTGAAATAAGTGATGTATGACTGTTTTTCACATGGTCAGCTGATCAAAATTCAGATGCTTGGCAACTGACTCACATTTATGATGGTTGCAGTGACCCAGGGTCACACGATCCCCTTTGGTGATCTTCTAACAAGCAAAGTCAATGGGGAAACCAGATTCACGTAACAATCATGTTACTAACTTAACCATTGCAGTGATTCACTTAATAACTGAGGAAAGAAAGGTCGTAAAATGGGACAAAGTTCACTTAACGAATGTCTGAGCAACAAAAAGTTTGGGCTCAACTGTGGTCATAATCTGTCTTTCATTCTATGATACCAGGAAAACAAAACAGAAACATAAAGAAAGAAATGCATCACAGCATAATAAAAATGTAAAGCATTGTCCAGGTTGACCATTGTCCAACCGGGCATGCTAGTCATGTTTAGTTAACTCCAAAACAAATATAGTATGTCTGCTTTTGCACAAAAAATACATAAACAAATTGCAGTTGGATGCATAAAAGCAAGAATTTGTTCTGTTGAGAATAGGCATTCACATGCTGTTTAGATTTCAAGATACCAGTTGCAACTTATAGTTTGCACAATAGATATTTTGTAGCTGAATGTTAATATTCATGCATATATCCTAAGTGCATAAATATCTCTGATATCACTTCCCAAATGTGAACATAACTTTAAACTAAGGTGTACTTGTGCACATCCTCACTTTTGTTTATAGAGAACTATAAACATTATATGAATACAGATCCATTTATATGGATGTACATTAAGTAAGAAATAGAAAAGCAGGGTGAGTTCATATGCACCAGAAGATCCAGATAGTTATGTAATGTGTTTCTTTCTCAGCCAGGCACGTGTAATGCAACGCTTCTGTATGTGTGTGTGTGTGTCACATCAACGCCTCAACCTGTTGGCAAACCCTGATTTGTCTTTTATTGGAAGAGGAGAGATCTGTTCTTTCTATTTTTAAGTGACTAAGAGGTGTTTGGCTGCCATGGGAATGTGGAGAGAACAATGTGAGCGGCTCAGCAGATGGATAGGGTAATACAGTGGGTGAGAATGAAAGGAACAGAACAATACTGCGGGTGTGAATCTTCTTCTAGAACATGTACACAGCCATTTTCCTCAGCGTGCCTGGCTGTGTTTCAGGATGATTAGATGGACATGTGGCTATTCTGTTAAGAGTGCTGAGAAAAACTTAATGACAAATATAAAGGAGAGGTGAGACGAAAGTGGGATCCCTTGTTGTCTTGGTTTGGAAGATGATATTTCACACTCCAGTTCTAAGACACAGTAGAAGCCCGAGAGGCCATTTCCAGCTGTTTTAATTTCAGCATTCAACAAACGTAATGATTTCTGCTTCCCCCAGCTTTTAACAGAAAGACTTTTATTGAAGATGCTGCCAATTTCCTGCTATTGTTGTTTAAAAGGTCTTGTATTGACTGATCAATTTGTGGTTGGTCTGTGGGTTTTATACTTTCTGCCTCTTGTGGCAAACTGCTCAGGGATGCTTCAGCCTGGGTGACAAAGAAGCAGCACAGCATTTAAAAATATTTAATTTTGCTGTACTGATTATGTGCCATCAAGTTGATGTCAATTCTTAATGACCACCTAGACCACAGGTGTCAAACTTGCTGCATCAGGTTGATATCATGTGACATATCATGACGTATCGTGACTTTTTTGCCTTTGTGGAGCTGGGATGGGCGTAGCCTGTGCGTGATGCATTTGGCCGGCGGGCAACCAGTTTGACACCCCTGACCTAGACAAACCTTTTCCATGAACTGTCCCCAAGTGGGCCTTCAGGTCTTCTCCAATGGTGTACTCATTACTGCTATAATCAAGTCCATCAACCTTCTGGCTGATTTCCTCCTTTGTTTTCCTTTTCATCTTTCCTGCTATTATTGACTTTCAAGAGAGCTAGGTTTCAATAATTTGAGCCTGAGCATCTGAGAACTCTTGATTTTTTCCCTGTGTTTGTTTCCCTGGATAACTGTATTATTCTCAAAAGTCTTCAACACTAAAATTCAAATGTGTCAATACGCTTTGTACCCTTTCTCTAACTTCAGCTTTTGCTTTCATAAAGTCACTGAAATAAACACTGCCTGCATGATTCCAATTCTGATTCAGTCACATCAGATATGATCTATATATATAAAAGCCAAATACCACTCACTCATGAAATCTCCAGAACTGTAAAGCCTACAAACTTGAAACTTGGCACGTATGTTCCTCTTGGCTTCTAGGCAGTGGTGGGATTCAAATTTTTTTACTACCGGTTCTGTGGACGTGGTGTGGCTTGGTGGGCGTGGCAGGGAAAGGATACTGTAAAATCTCCATTCCCATCCCTCCAGGGGAAGGTTACTGCAAAATCCTCATTTCTTCCCAATCAGCTGGGACTCGGGAGGCAGAGAATAGATGGGGGCCGGGCCAGTCAGAGGTGGCATTTACCTGTTCTCTGAACTACTCAAAATTTCCACTACCGGTTCTCCAGAACTGGTCAGAACCTGCTGAAACCCACCTCTGATCAGCATGCTATGCCAAACCCAAGGCCCAGGTAATGTGAAACATTCTCCTTTCCATGACCTCTTAAGTATCATGGAAGATTCCTCGGATGGGAAGTGAGGCTGAAATACTCTGTGGAAACCTTGTCTCTGAAAACCAGGCCAGCACTGAGTCTGAGCCAGAATCAGTCCCTTGAGCAAAGGAGGGGGAGGGGGAGAAGGAGAAGAAACAGCTAAGCAGATGATAGCAACAGCAGCAACCTGAAAAGAACTCTGTTCCAACTGCCAGTTGCCTTATATTACGCTGTGATGCTACCCCTTCGCTAAACCGGGCATGGGCGTGGCCAGCACGTGACTCATCTGGCCTGCGGGCTGGGAGTTTAGACATTCTACTCCCCCTCCCCACCTGAAAAGAACTCTGTTCCAACTGCCAGTTGCCTTATATTAACACACTCTGATGCTAAGCAGTAACACATTCTACATAAATTTTCAAGCTTTAAGTGTCAATGTATCAAGCCCGATCGTAACTACTCATTAATTTTCAAGCTTTGTCAATTTATCAAGCCCGATCACATAGTTTCATAGCGAAGCACGGGTATCCAGCTACTAGTATATTTATATTCTTTGATTTTCTGAATTATCCAGCACATACGAGCAATAACGGTTCTTGTTCTATGGTCTTTTCTAAAGCCTGCTTGAACATATGGCATCTCCTTTCTCCTTTCAAGATCCAGGGAGGATCAAAGATGACACATCACTATACCCAGAAAGGGGGGGGGGCAAGAACCCAAAGCCATTCTGTCTTGCAAGGGTTGAGTTGGAGCCAATTCCTCCTCATCTAGAGCCGCACCATTTCCAGGCATCTGGTCAGTTCCTCCACAGCATCATCTGACTGGCTAGAACTGGAGGTTTACATCAATCATCAGCATACTCAATATACAGGAAGTCTTCAAGTTAATCACAATTGGGACCAGAATTTCAGTTGCTAAGCAAGGTAGCTGTTAAATAAGTCATGCCAGATTTTATGAACTTTTTTGCCACGATTGTTAAACGAGTCACTGCAATTGTTAAGTGAATCGGGTTAACCCCGACTAAGCTTTTTGGAAGCCACTTGAGATCACAAAATGGCAATCACATGATCCTGCATTCACCATTTTGAGGTCTATTGATGCTAGGAAAGTACATTTTTCCACACATTCTCTCTGTTCACCATCAATTTCTATTTTGATGTTCCCCTTCCTTGCAATGGCCATGACCACGGTCTTTTTGATGTTCAGGAAGAAACCAAAATTCTCACTTTCTTCTTTGATTTTCTTGAGCAGATATTCCAGGCTGCCTTTGATTTCTGAGAGGAGAGTTAAATCATCAGCACATCAAATATTGTTGATGTTTCTTCCACCCACCTTTCTGCCCATTTTTGATTCTTCAAGATCTAGCTTCCTCGTGACCATTTCAGCATACAGCTTGAGTAAGAAAGGGGAGAGTATGCAACCTCCGCACACTCCTTTTTCTATAGGAAGCCCAACCAGGAGCATCTTCCCTGGGAACATTTCCTCATGATTAAGAAGCTACTTTTGGGTCAGCCGCCAAACGTCTCAAACCGAAAAAGAAAACCAGTTGCCATGACTCAACTTCTAGATTTCCTCATGAAGCATTTCTCTGGAAGCCAAGGCCAAGAGCGGAAGAGTTTAAAAAAAAAAAAAAAACTCTCGGGGAGTCTCTTGTTTGACATTTGTCCACAGCACGGGAAGCCAGCAACCGAAGCCGTTACCTCGACTCAGGTTCGGCTTCAACTGACGAGCTTCTGCCCTCGCGCCAAAAAAAAACAACTTTCCCGCCTCTTTCCCCAGCTCGCACCCCCCCCGCTCGCCGTGCGCATGCGCCAACCTTTCCTGCGGCGGTTGGGGTCAGCTTTGCTTTCAGGTGGGTGGGGAGGGGTGGGGAGGGGGAAAAAAAAAAAACCACCCGAGGTCTATTCTCGCGAGACTTGCCTCCTCTCTCCTCCACCCCTCCCAACTCTCCCCGCTTTCTCCGCATGCGTCTCTCAACTCGACGTCTATCTTCTCACTTCTTTAAAGCTGTTCGACCAATCGCGAGGTGAAGCTTTCCTCAGCGGGGCGGGCGGGCGCCAGCTCTCTCGCTTCTCTGGCCGGCTCGCGCAGCCCCTTTTCCAGCGGCCGGCCAATCCGGAGAAGGGCTGGCGCGAGCGCGCGCGAGCGCGCCTGCCTCCCCCTCCCTCTCCCCTCCCCCGGGGCGAGCCGACCAATCGCGAGGCGGCGGCGAGAGCCTCAGCCAATCGCGGGGAGGTGAGTTGGTTGGGAGGAGACTTTTTTTTTTCCCCTTCTCCCGAGCGCGCGCTCGCGCTTCGGCCACGCCCCCTCCTTCCTCTCCTCCTCTCGCTTTCTTCGCGTTCCCCTCAGGGTTTTTTTTTTTTTTTTTTTTTTTTTTTTTTTTTTTTTTGCTTCCCTTTTTATGGTTAACTTCAAAATGGCGATGACGACGACGCCGTCGCCGCTGCCGCCGCCGCCGCTGCTGCTGCTGCTTCTGAGGCGGGTCCCTCGCTAAGGCGCAACGGAACGCCGGCCTCCTCCTCTGCCATGCCGGCTAAAAGGAAACTGGTGCCGCCGGCCCTCAACATCACCCCGACCATCGCTGAGGGACCCAGCCCCACCGGCTGCGAGGTCGACTGCTCCGAGTGAGTGAGCTGAGCGAGGGTCGGAGTGGGGGGGGGGCCCGCCGGGGATGGGTCTGAGGGGGAAACGGCGGGAAGGGCGAGGGGTTCGTGAGCGGGAGAAAAGAAAAAGAAAAAAAGAAAAGAGGAGGATTTTCCTCAGGGAAAAAAGGTGATTGCGGGGCTGAGGTAAGTGGGACCGCGGCGAGGTGATGGTGGCTGGCCCTCGGTCCTTGGAGAGGAGCATCCCAAGCCACGAACACGGGGGGGGGAGAGCAGCTGGGAGGAACCGGGCTGGTGGTGGTGGTGATGATGGTGGGGGACAGAAACTTCCTTCGGTCCAGGAAAGGGTGGAGGAAGGATTGAGGTGTGTGGGGGGGGGGGCCCGTTAGGATGCGCCCCGTGGGAAAGAGGAACGAGGTCAGGCCAGGCAGGTGGTTCTGCCCTGAGAAGGCTCAGGAATGCCAAGAAAGGAGAATATTGGGAGCTCGGGGTCGAAATGAGGGGGTCCTGGGGATGTGGTGGTCTCCGAGGGCGGTAGTTTGCCCGCGGACGTTTCAGGTGCCAAAGTGGGATAAATAAATGGACTGGCACTGATGATGGTACCTAGTTTGGGTCGTGAGGACGTCTGCAAGAAAGGCACCAAGCTCAAGGACCAGCCCCACAACCACCCACTTCCTCCTCTCCTCCACAAACCCCACTCCATTCTAGCATTGATGATGTTACCTAGTTTGGATCATGAAACATCTGCAAAAAAAAAAAAACCCCACCCCACCAGAGAGTCCCAAGGACCCCACAGCTGCCCTTCTGCTCTTCTCCTCCTCCATTCCATAAACCCTACTCTCTTGTGGCACTGCTGATGTTCCCTAGGTAGTTTGTGAGACGTCTGCAAGAAAACCACCAAGCTCAAGAGAGCACCAAGGACCCCATAGCTGCCCTCCTTTTCCTCCTTCCCCATCTCCTCTTCTCCACTCCCCAACATCAGCTCTCTTCTGGCACTGCTGATGTTACTTAGTTGGGTCATGAAATACTTGCAAGAAAGTCACCAAGCTCAGAGGGCACCAAGGAACCCACAGCCATCGTCCTCTCCATCTCCTTCTTCTCCATCGATAAACCCCACTCCCTTCTAGCATTGGATGATGTTACCCAGCTTAGATCATAAAACGTCTGCAAGAAAGCCACCAAGCTTAGAGAGCACCAAGGACCCCAGAGTCCTCTTCCTTCTTCTCTTCCATTCCACCAACCCCACTCCCTTCCAGCACTTAAGATATTACCTAGTTTGGGACATGAAGTGTCTGCAAGAAAACAACCAAGGACCCCTCTGGGTCTAGAATGGTATAGGATCTCCCATATAGGTATAGGATCTCTTGCCATAGGCAGGGGGTTGGACTAGAAGACCTCCAAGGTCCCTTCCAGCCCTATTATTCTATATTCTGTGAAGAACTTGGACAGAGAGAAGGGATGCAATATCCTCCTAGACCTGGTGAAAAGATTTTAAAAAATATCAAATAACAGTTCATTTAAAAACCAAGGAAAACAGGTCGTTTTATCACATACTGGCGGGCTGAATATTCGGTAATTAAGGGAGGAGGAATGTGCTCGATACATCTCTTGAAAGAAAACAGCGTCTCCACCTTCCCTTTCTCGGTCTACAGTGTGATCAACCAAAGTTGTGGGTGAAGTCAAGTTGTAATTCCTGATGAACAAATGTTGGAGAATGGAATGCTTCCTATCATGTTTGACGGATAATAGGGATGTTAACATAAGATAGAACCAGACTGTAGGACCTCATTCGGTTGATCAGGTTGGAGCACTGGCAGGAAGAATTTAAAGGCTTGTAATGTCTGCCCTTAAAATAATCTTGGGAAAATTCTGTCCAAATAAATCCTGGTTTCACTATTCCAATTGAATGTTATGCCTGAGAAGCAATAGTTCATTCTTTAATGGCTGAAAGGCTGTTTGGAACAACTTACATTACTTTTATATTTAAAAGATGTTTTCATTTTCTTTCAGCATATTTTATATGGCATGCTATTCTTCAAGCTCCTTAATAAGTGAAATGTTCTTTCAGACCATTCTTGCTCAGATAAAATGAGGCATTCAAGCAATATTTAAAATGCATTTTACAATATTACAAAACAAGAACTGAGGAAATTATTATAATTGAAGTACTGATACAGAGGAAGAATGAACTGGCAAAGTAATGACTGGGGAGACAGAAGAAAGAGAATGTTGGGTGTTTAAAGCATAATACTTTGCAAATTTACTTAGAAGCTGACTTTCTAATCCAATGGGCCACACTCCCAAGAAAGTGTACTTAAGGTTTTAGCCTTGAAAAGGTCTATGATGAGGGGGGACTGGTCTGTAAGAATAGAAGTGAAGGTTGGGCTGACAGCAGTGATATTCAAGACTTTACTTGTAGAATGATTTGTGTTGAAATGTTGTGTTTTCATAAATGTTGAAGTGTTGTTAGTTATTGAGGTGAGGAACAACTGTCAATGACCTGGAAAGGAATACTAATTGTAATGAGAGATGTTAGCCATGTAAAGGATGAAGCCTATATAGAAATATAAAAGACGCTTGCTCCTGGGGAGGAAAGCTATGGCAAATCTAGACAGCATACTAAAAAGCAGAGACATCACCCTGCCAACAAAAGTGCGTATAGTCAAGGCTATGGTTTTCCCAGTTGCAATGTATGGCTGTGAAAGTTGGACCATAAGGAAGGCTGAGCGCCAAAGAATTGAGGCCTTTGAACTATGGTGCTGGAGAAGACTCCTGCAAGTCCCTTGGACTGCAAGGCGATCCAACCGGTCAGTCCTAGAGGAGATCAACCCTGACTGCTCCTTAGAAGGCCAGATCCTGAAGATGAAACTCAAATACTTTGGCCACCTAATGAGAAGGAAGGACTCACTGGAGAAAAGCCTAATGCTGGGAAAGATTGAGGGCAAAAGAAGAATGGGACGACAGAGAACGAGGTGGCTGGATGGAGTCACTGAAGCAGTCGGCGTCAGCTTAAATGGACTCCAGAGGATGGTAGAGGACAGGAAGGCCTGGAGAAATGTTGTCCATGGGGATGCGATGGGTCGGACACGACTTCGCAACTAACAACAACATATAGAAATGTGGGCAATTAGCAAAAGGAATGGATGAATACAGAATAGAATACAGAATAACAGAGATGGAAGGGACCTTGGAGGTCTTCTAGTCCAACCCCTGTTCAGGCAGGAAGCCCTATTCCATTTCAAACAAGTGGTTGTCCAATCTCTTCTTAAAAACTTCCAGTGTTGGAGCATTCACAACTTCTGGAGGCAATTAAAAGTACAGTGTTTAAAGGTTGTAGCATTTCATATTTGCATTAATAGATGTAGATTTCTACATTTCTAAAAGGTGTTGACAAACATAAGCGTTTTGCCCTCTTGTTGATGGAAGGCGGGGGCGTTCATTGAAACTGCATGAAATTTTATGTAAAATGTTATTTGAAATATAAAATATAAAATAATAGAAGGGTGTGTGTATGTATATGTACGCACACATATGTATATATGTAGTTAAATTATGCTTTAATCACATCATTTATAATGATAATCACCAATTTAGATTATTTTTAAAAATGATTAGATCAGGGACATCCAACTTTGATAATTTTAAGACCTGTGGACTTTAATTCCCAGAATTCCCTATGCTGGCTGAGGAGTCCATAAGTTTTAAACTTGCCAAGGTTGGACACCCATGGACTACATGAAACTGGAAATCCAAATTATCGGTAGGATGCTGCTTTTTTTGTAGTGGAATAATATCAAGATTCACAGGCTTGAATAATTACCAGCTGCCGAGGAGTGACAATGGAAGAGAACAGTCTCCTCCCTGTATGTTTAGCTTCCAGAACGTGTGTGGTTGGCCCCTGAACCACATAGGATGTGGCACTGAGAGGGTCTCTTCTCCGATACAGCAAAAGTTTTTCTTATGATCTATATTACTATGGTAGTGGCCCACATAGTTAAAATAATTCATTAATCTGCTTCTGTACTATTGATAATTTAGAAATGGAGAGAGAGAATCAATATTAGTCCGGAAAATGAGTGTGTGCCATAAAATGTTTAAAAAATGGAGTACACATAATGTAGCAGGGAGAGGAAATTAGGAAGAATTGGGGTATCGAGTAGAGAAATTGTGTGGAAAGATGAGCAGTAGTTTAAAGCCAATAATAAAAGAACTGAATAGCAATTATTTTTATTACATAGTTTTATCCTGTCTTTTCCAAGGAGTTCAGGGTACTATTACTGTAATGGCATTCTCTCTCTCTCTCTCTCTTTCTCTCTCTCCCCCCCACCCTGCGGTTTTCACTCTAATGCTATTCCTGTAACAACTTTGAACAGTTGGGAATATGGAAATGTGTAACTAGGACCACCATCTATTCAGATTCTTGTGCTGTTTTTAACCGCAGTCTATAACTAGCTGCAGCCATTTTGGGAATTGGTTATCCCTCGTGGCAGTTAGTTTGTGAGGGTACACAAGACACTTTCACAAAAGTCTTATGTCATCTAAGCTAAAAATTCAGAATATATATGTCTGTGTGTACATTAATTTTAGTATTTTACTGTTTATAGAAATCCCTGTTCAGCGAGCTTAAAACCTAATGTGTGTGCATTTGTGTGTCTCTCACATAACTCGCCCTTACACTCAAGTATAATTATGGTGTATTTGCATAACCTGCTTGTCCCTCATTAATTTAGCCATGAGTTACTCAGTGACACACTGAAGCATAGAAAGACATCCTCACTGGATTTGCCTAGCATACTATTAAAATGTTCTTTGTTGTTCATAGTGTTGTCCAAATTCAGTGTCACATCTCAACAACCTCAGAAACATGCAGCATACAGGTAGTCCTCGGCTTAGGACCACAACTGAGCCCAAAATTTCTGTTGTTAAGCAAGATATTTGTTAAGTGAGTTTTGCCCCATTTTACGACCTTTCTTGCCACAGTTGTTAAGTGAATCACTGCAGTTGTTAGTAACACAGTTGTTAAATGAATCTGGCTTCCCCATTGACTTTGCTTATCAGAGAGTCGCAAAATCACATGACTCGGGACACTGCAACTATCATAAATATGAGCGGCTGGATTTTGATCACGTGACTGGCAATGCTGCAACGGTCATAAGTGTGAAAAACTATCATGGGTCACCTTTTTCAGTGCTGTTGTAACTTCAAACGGTCACTAAACGAACTGTTGTAAGTCGAGGACTACCTGTAATAAGGTGTGAGACTCATGGTCTGTGACCTTTATGAGTGGTAAGCTACATGCCTGAATAGAGATTTGAACTTGGGACTTCAGTCCCCACACACTTATGATGTATGCCAGAGGTCCATCACCTGCAAATGGGATGGAAATTTAATAGATTGGGGATTGTTTAAAAAAAAATGAGCTGATTGAATTTTCACAGGAAGCCAATGCTCTGATTTGGCTATAGGAAGGTATTTAATTTAAAGGGGGCTGGAAAAGTATAAGCAAAAAGGTAAAGTTTCCCAGTCCAGCCGTGTTCTGACTCTTAAGTCACGGTGCTCATCTCTGTTTCTTGGCTGAGGGAACCAATGTTGTCCGAACACATTTTCCGTGGTCATGTGGCCAGCATGGCTATACGCTAAGATGCACCGAATGCTGTTTATTTCCCACCGAAGTGGTACCTATTGTTCTACTTGCATTTGCATGCTTTCAAACTGCTAGGTGGGCAGGAGATGAGGCAAGGAATGGGAGCTCACCCCGTCACGCGGCGCATGGGTCTCGAACCCAAGCTGTCCGCTTTCCAGCTGACAGCTTCAGCTTCTTTAACGGTTACAAACATGCAGATAAAAATGGGTACAGTATGGGAAGAAGGGCAGGGGGCTGAATATGTGAATTGCTGATGGTGGGAAAGATTATGTGTGCTTCATAATTAAATTGTTCAGATCGATATAGCGAAAAAAATAGCATCTGTTGAGTATATTTGGAGGAAAGAATGACGAGTTGGCAGTTCTGAAATGCTTAGGGGGAGACTTATAAAATAATAAGGAGCAGCGATACTTAAAGAAACTGAGGTAGATTGGTGGAAATGCTGAAGATTTGCAGAAAACCAGCAGCTTGATGGAGGGGCAGCTGACCATATAGTATGTCCTTTCAAGAGCTGTGTGAATGGATCAGGAAATTACATGTACATATTTGTAATGGAGTCTATTATAGCAAAATAACTGCTATAAGCACTGATATTCAGATCAAAGGAAGTGTTCAAAGGCTTTGCTAAAGGTGTGTGAATAAAATGTAAGGAGAATTAATTGTGTGTGGAAGAGGAATCAGAACTGTAGGGGGAAAAAGGAAAAGCAGCAGAAACAATGCACAAGGAAAACTGTGCCCGCTTTAGATACTTTTATCATTTTTGTTGAAAGGTTTTACCTAATTAAAAGATAACGAAGAACAAATTATAAAAAAGTAGAGAATATAGGAGAGAAAAAGAAAATTTAAAGCCACTTCCAATCTTCGTTACAACAATTACTAATTTTTATCATCTCCCACCCTTTAGAGCTATCTCTTCTTCCTATACGTATTTAACCCCTTTTAATTAGCAAACCCCAAAATCACCAGTTTATTTGTGTTCATTTTCAGCAAAAGATCTGTAAAAGGTTTCCAGTCTTTTATAAAAGTACTTATGGACTTAGATACTTTAAACAGGACATATTTTAAATGGGAAGAGAGGAATTTCTGGAACTTTAAGAGCTGGGATCTGGGAAACACCAGGATATAGAATTTACTGTCTATCTTCTCATCTTTCCATTTTTCTTTTTTCTTAAAAAAAAAAAAAGCTTGTTTCAGTTTTTCTCTTTTTCCTAAGGGATATTTTCCCTTTATCCAAATGGACTGTCCCCTGTCTTTTAAAATAAAAAAAATGTTTTTTTAAGATGACAAGTCAATGGATTCCTACTTAAAAATAATCTCTGAATTTTGATCGATTTATTTTGAATAAATATGCATAGATACGGTAAATGTAAAACTTGCACTGAGCTGAGATAATAAAGATTCCACAAAGTGGGCATTGCAAAGGAGAAACTCCTAATTATTTATAGCCTTGGAGAGGTTTAACATTAAGACGTTTTGGTTTCAGGAATAAAGCTTAACCCAGTGGTTCCCATGTTGAAGAGAGCCTTCATGTTAACATAGCTTAGGTGGCTTCTGGGGTCAATAGTAGACACCTCAAATAACCATTGATATGGAAACATGAGAGGAAAAAAATAAGATTTTTTTTCTGGAACATAGACCTATAGAGGTTTTTGATACTTGTGCACTATAGTACTCAAACGTTCTGTGCATATAAGACTTCGTTCTTGTCTGCATCAAAGAGATTGATTTGGTCAAGCTTTGTCTCTGAGCCTTCTGTCGAGTGAGTGAGTCCCTGAATAAAGGGTTAAGTGTCCAGAAACTGGAGGTTTTTAGTTGTATCCCTGTGAAGTGTGACACTCTTTATTTACAGATTTTAAAGTCCGTGTAAATCAAAAAACCCATTGTGCAGATTACAACAGTTTAAAAAATGAATAATAATGTTAATCCTTCCCTCAATACTGCTTAACCTGAGTTAGAAGCTCAGTGAATTTAAACTGACATCCGTAATCTAGATGCCACAGTGTAGGGCGCTGTAATTCACAATTGCATCCGAAAAATCGCATGTTGCTAAATGGAAGCAAAGTGTAGAGGTGGAATGGCATGGGGATGGGGATGGGGATGGCATGCAGTGGGGAGAGAAAAAGCTGAGGAGAGCTTGTTTAGTAAATTGTGTGAATGAAAAAGGGCACAAAATTGTCTTGAACGAAAGAGGATTTGGAAGAAGCTGCTATCAATGGGATGAAATAGGCAAGATTGAGGCATTTAGAATAACGGAAGGGGATTGTATAAAACATCAAGAAGAAAAAAGGAAAATAATCCCAATGTACAGTACATTAAAAAGTCAAATAGAATAAAAAAATAAAACCGACAATATATATTTGGAAAGCCCTATCCACATTTTGTTTAGTCGGCTTGGAGAATTTCTTGTTTAGATTGAGAAATAGGCGTTCCTCGTAGCCAACACTGAATATTAGAATCCAGCCTGGCACAGAACTAAGAAAATACTGAACTCAATATACTCAATATAGGTAGACCTCGACTTACAACCACAATTCAGCCCAAAATTTCCATTGTTAAGCAAGACAGTTGTTAAGTGAGTTTTGCCCCATTTTACCACCTTTCTTGCCACCGTTGTTAAGGGAACCACTCAGTTAAGTTACTAACACGGTTGTAAAGTGAATCTGGCTTCCCTATTTTAGCTTGTCAGAAGGTCACAAAAGAGGATCACGTAACCCTGGGACACTCATAAATATGAGTCAGTTGCCAAGCATCTGAATTTTGATAATGTGACCATGGGGATGCTGCAACGGTCATAAGTGTGAAAAAACGGTCACTTAATTGTTGTAAGCCAAGGACTAACTGTACAGGTAGTCCTCAACTTACAACAGTTCGCTTAGTGACTGTTAGAAGATACAACGTCACTGAAAAAAGTGACTTATGACCATTTTTCACACTTATGACCACTGCAGCACCCCCATGGTCACGTGATTTACATTCAGATGCTTGACAATTGACTGACAGTTATGATGGTCGGGAGTGTCCCGGGGTCATGTGATCCCCTTTTGCGTCCTTCTGACAAGCAAAGTCAATGGGGAAACCAAATTCACTTAACTGTGTTACTAGTTTAACAACTGCAGTGATTCACTTAACAAATGTGACAAGAACAGTCGTAAAATGGGGAAAAACTCACGTAACAAATTCCTCAAGAACAGAAATTTTGGACTCAATTTTGGTCGTACGTTGAGGACTACCTGTATATAAATTTGGGAAACTCTGGGAGCCAGGCGATTTTCCTACAAGTCATTCTAACAGCCTTCTAAGTTCACTAGCCAAAAGTGGTAATAGCCACGCTGCCTCACTCCGTTGCATACAGTGGTGTATTACGTAGCTCTGATTATGTCTCTCGCCCTCTTTTCCCTTAGAGCACACCTGGTTGACCTCCAGAAAAAACTGGAAGAACTGGAGCTGGATGAGCAGCAGAAGAAACGGCTGGAAGCTTTTCTCACCCAGAAGGCCAAAGTGGGAGAACTGAAAGACGACGATTTTGAGAGGATTTCAGAGCTGGGAGCTGGCAATGGTGGGGTGGTCACCAAAGTACAACATAAACCCTCAGGGCTAATTATGGCACGGAAGGTGAGACCGGGTAAGGGGGAGAAAAAGGGCAACTCGTTTCCCAAACATGGGCCTGAATTCAGCCAATGACATCAAGAAGGGACACCATCAAAGCAATAAACTTACAAAGTAATAAGAATGCAAATTGAAACTTTTGAATTGAGCTTTCAAAGGCATGCAGGTAGTCCTCTGCGTATATGGCAGTTGGGGCTGGAATTTCCATTGCTAAGCAGTGTAGTCCTAAAGCCGTCCCGGTTGCTGTCATTAACTAAATCTCACAGTTGTTAGAAGAGGCAACTTCCTGCCGGCTTCTCACAACCATATAAAGAACGGTTGCTGGAATAGGGTATGTCTACTTTTAATGAAAAGAAGGACTAGGGGAGACATGATAGCAGTGTTCCAATATCTCAGGGGCTGCCACAAAGAAGAGGGAGTCAAGCTGTTCTCCAAAGCTCCTGAGGGTAGAACAAGAAGCAATGGGTGGAAACTAATCAAGGAGAGAAACAACTTAGAACTAAGGAGAAATTTCCTGACGGTTAGAACAATTCATCAGTGGAACAACTCCTCCAGAAGTTGTGAATGCTCCAACACTGGAAGTTTTAAAGAAGAGACTGGATAACCATTTGTCTGACATGGTATAGGGCCATGATGGCGAACCTATGGCATGCGTGCCGGAAGTGGCACGCAGAGCCATCTCTCCGGGCACGCAAGCCATCGCCTGTTGCTCTTCCGGGTTCTGGCGCGCTGGCCAGCTGGTCTTCACGCACGCAGGAGCACAGGAAACCGGAAGAGCAGCCGCCCTGTGCTCATGCACGCGCCGGGAAGATGATCTTCCAATTTCCAGGGCGCGCATGCACACCGGCCAGCTGGTCTTCGTGCGCACATGCGTGCCAGAATCCGGAAGACCAGGTGGCTGGTGCGCATGTGTGCACAGGAAAACCGGAAGATCATCTTCCTGGCGTACGCATGCTCACCGTGCGGCTGCTTTTCCAGCACGCGCACGCTCCCGTTTTGGCACTTGGTGTTGAAAAGGTTCGCCAACACTGGTATAGGGTTTCCTGCCTAAGCAGGGGTTTGGACTAGAAGACCTCCAAGGTCTCTTCCAAGTCTGTTATTCTCTATTCTATAACCAAAGTTAGTGGGAAAGCTGGCAGGAAGTTGCAAATTCCAGGCAGGCGTGTAAGGGAGACTCGGTGAGAGAGTGTGCTTTGACCGGCACAGCGTGAGCACAGAGGGGCTGGGGGGCTGAGTGTACGTGGGTGGAAGGAGACCTACCCCAGCAACCTGCAACGTTTCCTACTGGCTTCCCCATTTACTCTCTTGGGGAAGCCAGCGGGGAAAGTTGCAAATGGTGATCACGTGACCCTGGGGCGCTGTGACCAGTGGTTAGTGCAAACCAGTTGCCACGGATCTCAGACCTGTGACTACAGGAATGCTGGGGCAGTTAGAACCCCAAGGACTCTAAATTCATTCAATGGTTTTGAACAGTTGCTGAACGGTCATAGGTCAAGGACTACTTTTAGCCTCTGACAATTTTTATTTAGGGCAGCCAAATAATAAACCCCACCCAAAGACACATGACCGGAAACCCAAAACTGTAAAAAGCCAAGTGTCCAATAACCATCCAAAGGGGATTGACCCCAATCTTGCCAAAGGAAAAGGGGAACAACCAGGTCTTAAAGCAGGTTGTGAGAAATCAGAAGGAGGGATTCTGTGCAAATTTCCAGAGTGATATCATTGATGATGCAATGGTTATAAGTGTGAAAAACGGTCATAATTTGCTTTTTCCAGTGCCATTGTAACTTCGAACAGTCACTAAACGAATGATTGTAAATTGAGGGCTACCTGTAATCTGGGATGTGACTCCTGATTAATAGAGCATGAATACAGGTAGTCCTCAACTTACGTCTACAGTTGAGCCCAAAATTTCTGTTGTTAAGTGAGACATTTAAGTGAGTTTTGCCCCCTTTTACGACCTTTCTTGCCACGATTGTTAAGTGAATCACCACAATTGATAAGTTAGTAACCTGGTTGTTAAATGAATCTAGCTTCCCAATTGATTTTGTTTGTCAAAAGATTGCAAAAGGGGATCCCATGACCTTGGGACACAGCAACGGTCATAAGTACGAGTCAGTTGCCAAACATCTGAATTTTGATCATGTGATCATGGGGATGCTACAAAGGTCATAAGTGTGAAACAAGGTGCTCAGTCACTTTTTTCAGTGCCGTTGTAACTTTGAACTGTCACTAAATGAACTGTTGTAAGTCGAGGACTACCTGTACTAAAATATTGCAACAGTTTAGAGCCTCACCACTACGAATGTGAGGTCCTTGTTTTAAATCCAATTTCCTGGACTGCCTAGGGCCCTAGGCAATAGATCTAGTTTCCTAGATTTCTTGTATCTATACAATTTTATTTAAGGATTTGCTTCACCCTTTACTAGAGACGACTTCATTTGATGACAAAAGCATGTTGTTGTGGCTTTCTTGGCAGCTTTAGAGTGTCTTTTTTCCCCATTTCAAATCCAGCCTGCTACTCTGAAATATCCTGGCAGTTCCCCGCCCAAGTACTCACCCAGGTCCAATCCCGTTTAGCTTTTCACAATCAGCCACGGTTGGCTAGGAGTTGTCATCTGCTATGACTTCCCTGACTGTTTCCACGGGAATTTGGGCCAGGAGGCTAGGCAAGCCCTTCTGGTGATGTGGTCCTATGATTAAGATGTCATGTGTTTTTATTTTTAATTGCTGGTTTTTAATATTTGTACACTGCCTAGAGACACTAACATGAGATGGGCAGCCATGTAAATGTATTTAAATAATCCTTTTGGCTCAGGATTGCGTTCTTGATACTGTATTGATGCCTACTTAAACGGCAAATGTGAATTTCTTTTGGCTTCTAACTACAGGTATTTCTTGACTTACAAGCATTCATTTAGTGACCGTGCGAAATTACAACGGCATTGAAAAAGGGGACTTACGATCAGTTCTCACACTTATGACCATCGCAGCATCCTCATAGTCACCTGATCAACATTTGGGTGTTCGGCAAAAGGGAAGTATTTATAACAGTTGCTACATCTTGGGTCATGTGATCACAAAGTCATTGTGGGAGGCCAGATTTGCTTAATGACCACATGACTCACTTAACAATTGCCCTGATTCATTTAACAATTGTGGCACAAAAGTTGTCAAATCAGGTGTGATTCACTTTAGCAACTGCCTGAAATTCTGGTCCCAATTGTGGTTGTGAGTGGAGGACTGCCTGTAGTGATTTTCAGTCCATGTCCCACCCATAATTGTAAAAAAATCAATAGGTGTTTTTTCTCTGAGGTGATGGAAAGCATTTAGATGGACTTCTCCTGTCTCTGAAGCACTGCGATAAGAGAAGTTGAAATTCATCTAATTTTGGCCATTGTTTTCGGATTTGGCTTATGTGACCTAATGTGAGCGAGAATGAAGATCAAAGAGAAAAAGACAGGAAGGAGCACTAATAGGGACCTAGCAGCCTCTTTTTTAAAATTTTGGTGCTTCTATCTTCTGCTTTAATGGAAGAGAAAGTTTGATGATTGGTAGGATGGATATTATAGTCAAAGCTGTAGTCTTCCCAGTAGAAATGTATGGTTGTGAGTGTTGGAGCATAAGGAAAAGTTGAGCACCAAAGAATTGATGCTTTCGAATTGTGGTGCTGGAGAAGACCCTTGAAGAGCCCCTTGGACTGCAAGGAGATCAAGTCAGTCAATCCTAAAGGAAGTCAACGCTGACTGTTCTTTGGAAGGACAGATCCTGAAAGCTGAAGATCAAATACTTGGTCTATGGAGATTCTCCGTCATCCAGGTCATGGTTGTCCCAAAGGTGCTTTTTCAAGAGGCAACTGGGCTTTCTGGTTTTTCTTTGAAGACGTTTCGCTTCTCATCCAAGAAGCTTCTTCATCTTCTCATCCAAGAAGCTGAAGAAGCTTCTTGGGCAGGAGAAGCAAAATGTCTTCAAAGAAAAAAACAGAAATTGCTTCTTGAAAAAGCACCTTTGGGACTCAAATACTTTGGCCACCCAATGAGAAGAGAGGACTCCCTGGAGAAGACCCCGATGTTGGGAAAGACCGAAGGCAAAAGGAGAAGGGGACAGCAGAGGATGAGATGGTTAGATAGTGTCATTGACCCAATGAACATGATATTTGGGCAGAGTCGAGCAGAGGGGCCCGGTGTGCTGTGCCCCATGGGGTCGCAAACAGTCAGACACGACAGTGATTGAACAATAACATCAATAACACAGGGTGGATTCTATGGAAGATACGCTAGCAGGTTGGGCGGCTGATGGGTTTGCTCTCCTTTGCAAAATTGTACATCTGGTACGGAAAGAACATTTGCGCAACATAAGGCTTCAACTCTTCTGTGCACCGTCTTCCATAAATTGGTTTCGGTGCTCCGTTCCTGAGCCGTGCAAGCGTTCCTATGGTGATTGCTTCCTTCCCACTTTTCTGCTGCTGCTGCTTTTCTTCTTTCTTTTTTGCACTGCTAAGTAGGTTATACTGCATGCCTTCTTGGATGCAGAATCATTAGCAAATGTAGAGCTATAATTGCAGTTCCATAGCTTTCAGTTATTGAGCAAGGGTGTCTGCCAATAGCTTTTAAAAGGCCAGAAGCACATCTCGGGATTGACCCTGCAGTCATAACTCAATACAACCTGGTCTCTCATGTGAATGAATTGTGTATTGCGAAACCTTGCATCTTTTATATTTATACATATTCCTGTTTCTAGGATTTTAAAGGGGGGGTTTACTGATTTATTTCACTGTTGGGTGACCTGCCTTAATGTATGGACAACAGCTCGAGTACAACGGATTAAAAAATGAAAACACTAAAAAAACAAAAAGAAAGACATAATTAATTATAAGTTATTAGTATAAATACATTACTTATAATTACTAGAAATTGCCCAGATGGTCACCAGAACATTAAATTCTGTTTAAATTGCAAAATGTGTTTCTCAGTTGCAAAAAAAGACTGGCAGGAAACTCTCAAATTCTTGAGGGCTTATTTTAGTCTGGTCTTTTAAATTCTGTAATGTTAATAAAATGGAAGATTTTTTTAAAAATTCTTTAAGCAAGCTGGACAGAATGCAAACAGAAACATTGAATGAATATCAGTGTTTTGGAATCCCAGTAGAGATTTGAATAAACCTAATCTGTGGTAAAATCAGAAGCTGCTTTTTCTTGTGCAAATAGAGAATGCCAAATCTTGCAGTCTATCCGTACTTTGTCTGGCTGTCATCTATACACCATTAAAACGCTTTTGTCTGTTTGTAACCTTCAATTAGTCAAAACAGTGCATGGTATGGCAACAATTTTTGAATCGACGTACCTCAAATGTACTAATTTAAAGAATATGTACTAAAAATGTGGGACTTCTATGGAATTGAAATTTCAAGGATCTCCAGACCAGTTGTACTCACAAACTGGTTGCCACTGCAGTGCCACTTTGGTCAGCTGCATTCACGTAATTGTGATCTCCAACTTCTCCCAAGCGAAGTCAGTGGGGAAGCCGGCAGGAAGTTGGAGGTGGTTCTTGGTCCCACTGCTTTTTTGCTTGCCCCGAGTCATTCTGTTGATCTCTGTAGTTAGCAATAGCATTTAGACTTGTATACCGACAGTGCTTTACAGCCCTCTCTAAGAGGTTTACAGAGTCAGCATATTGCCCCCAGCAATCTGGGTCCTCATTTTACCCACCTCAGAAGGATGGAAGGCCGAGTCCACCTTGAGCCTGGTGAGATTCGAACTGCCAAATTGCAGGCAGCTGGCAGTCAGCAGAAGTAGCCTGCAGTACTGCACTCTTAACCACTGTGCCACCACAGCTAGTTAAATTATTGGTAAAAGGATGACCCAATGAGTCATAAGCGGTTTAGTTCTCTTTCAAAATGTATTAATAGTCTAATAAGGCTGTTTATTAATTTAAGAAAGTTTTGTAGTGACTAATGACAAACAACATAGTATTTTGTCAGTAGCAATTGAGTCCGCTAATACCGGTTTATTTGCATGGGGCTATTTCATAATAAACTGCGCCTATCAAGCAAATTTAGGTCTCTTCCCAGTGTGAAGAGGCACGGTGGCTCAGTGGCTTAAAAGATGCCGGAGAAGCTCTGTGCTCTGGCGGTTCGAGTTCCACCACCGTGTGACGGAGTGAGCTCCCATCACTTGCCTCTCAGCTCTTGCCCACCTAGCAGTTTGAAAGCATGTAAATGCGAGTAGATAAATAGGTACCACTCCGGTGGGAAGGCAACAACAGTGCTCCGTGTTTTGCTGCGTGCTCTGCGCTGTGATGTCATGCTGGCTCCATGACCACAAATATTTTCAGACAGCACTGGCTCAGTGGCCTAGAAAAGGAGACTAGCAGAGTGAAAACCCTCAGGGATACCTTTTACCTTTACCCAATGCGAAATCTCAAATAACAAACTCTCTGTGGCACATCTTCAGATTTGGCCTTTTAAAAGAAAGCAGAACATGCCATTCTATTAACAGCATTACATTACAACTTTTAATTTCTGTTAGCAAAGCATTTTAAAACAGTGATTTTTTTTTTCCTCCAGGAAAAACGTACGGGCTTGACTGAGTCACAACCAGCCATTCCCCTCTAACTACCTTTCCCCTATGAGTAATGAGGGTAGAACTTGTGTCTGCTGTTTATTGGCTAATGTACCTTCCATGGCCTGGAATAATAATAATAAAAATGGAACAATTTAGCACAAATAAAATAGTTTCATGTTTAAGCAGTAGACCGTAATGCTATAAAAACAAAATACTTTCAAGTCGGAATCGTAAGGTTTGGAAAAGTTTCCCCAAAAGATACCAGAATTCCCAACTTGGTTATTTGCTGTTAAACTAGGACTGATTCCCAACTGAGTTAGGCTTTTTCTGATTAAAGTAATCTAGTCCAGGGGTCTCCAACCTTGGCAACTTTAAGACTTGTGGATTTCAACTCCCAGAATTCTGGGAGTTGAAGTCCACAAGTCTTAAAGTTGCCAAGGTTGGAGACCCCTGATCTAGTCCATATATATCTGGGAGGCTGAGACATGTAGAGGCTGTACCAGTGCTGGCTTAGGAACTAGGCGACTGTTGAGTTATAGTCCTTTACCAGTCCTCCCTACCATGCCTAAAAACTTGCACAATTGTTTTTGGAGCTGTTCTGCACTGTCTTCATCCTTTGATGTGTGTGTGTCTCTCGCTCTCTCGTTCCCTCCACAGCTGATTCACTTGGAGATCAAGCCTGCCATACGAAACCAGATCATCCGGGAGCTGCAAGTGCTTCACGAGTGCAATTCTCCGTACATTGTCGGTTTCTACGGCGCCTTCTACAGCGACGGGGAGATCAGCATTTGCATGGAGCATATGGTGAGGGCATATTCCCCATGCAGAACGGGACAGCATCGAAGGTTTTCATGGAGCTTACCGAGCGTCGATTACGACCCACAATTGAGCCCAGAATTTCCGTTGCTAGGCGAAACATTTTGTTCAGTGAACTTTGCCCCATTTTACCACTTTTTCTTGCCGCCGTTGTTAAGTGAATCACGGCAGTCAGTAAATTAGTAGTTAAGTGAAACTGGCTTCCCCATTGGCTTTGCTTGTCAGGAAGTCACAGTAGGGGATCACATGACTCCTGAACACTGCAGCCATCATAAAAATGTAACTTAGTTGCCAAGCATCTGAATTTTATTTTTGTTTAAGTTGGAAGGGGTTCTAGTCCAACCCGCTGCTTAGGCAGGAAACCCTACACCACTTCAGACAAATGGTTATCTAACATCTTCTTAAAAACTTCCAGTGTTGGAGCATTCCCAACTTCTGGAGGCAAGTTGTTCCACTGATTAATTGTTCTAACTGTCAGGAAATTTCTCCTTAGTTCTACGTTGCTCCCCTCCTTGATTAGTTTCCACCATTGCTTCTTGTCCTACCCTCAGGTGCTTTGCAGAATAGCTTGACTCCCTTCCAGTATTGGAACACTGCTATCATGTCACCCTCTTTTAGGCACAAAGGGGTGACTGTTTATCCCTTTGAAATATCTTAAAAACTTCCAGTGTTGGAGCATTCACAACTACTGGGAGGCAAGTGTTCCACGGATTAATTGTTCTAACTGTCAGGAAATTTCTCCTTAGTTCTAAGTTGCTTCTCTCCTTGATTAGTTTCCACCCATTGCTTCTTGTCCTGCCTTCAGGTGCTTTGGAGAATAGCTTGCCTCCCTCTTCTTTGTGGCAGCTCCGGAGATATTGGAAGACTGCTATCTTGTCTCCCCTAGTCCTTCTTTTCATCAGACTAGACATACCCAGTTCCTGCAACCGTTCTTCATATGTTTTATCCTCGAGTCCCCTAATCATCTACGTTGCTCTTTTGATCACGTACCCACAGGAATGCTGCTATGGTCATAGGTGTGAAAAATGGTCATAAGTCACTTTTTTCAGTGACGTCGTAACTTTGAACAGTCACTAAATGAACTGTTGTAAGTAGAGGACTACCTGTAGTATTCCAAATGTTTCTTTTCTGCTTTCTGTTGCATCAGCTTAAACTGCAGATCTCTATTACCAATAACAAGCCACTTTCTTCCACAGTATGAGGAGAATTCTTGATTTATTGGGATTATTGGCTAATCTTCCTGATCTTTGCTACCAGATTGCTTCAGATAGTGAGTGGCTTATCAGGAGAACAAGCCAGAAATCCACTCCAGATGTAACATAAAAGCAAGCAGACTATGGGCTGAGATACCATAGTTTGCTTAGCCTTCCCATGCTTAATCCAGATAAGAGATCATTGGATCTCTTAATATCCAATAATAATATCCAAATCATTGGATATTACTGAGATAGTCAGTTTATTTGAGAATGCTGATGGCTGCTTAATTGTTTCCTTCTTTGGGAAATATTAGTAGCCAATGGAAATCCATTGAGATTCCAGCCATTTATTCGCTTAAAATGTGTATTTATGTATTGATTTGATTTGATTTTGATCCCGCCTTTATTATTATTTATAAATAACTCAAGGCAGCAAATATATCTTCTGTATTCCCCACATCAACAACCCTGTGAGGTGAGTTGGGCTGAGAGAGAGGGGTGGGGGGGACTGGCTCAAAGTCACCCAGCTGGTTTTTCATGCCTAAGGACTATAACTCACAGTTGCCTAGGCCAGCACCTTAAAAAGAATCTGTAGTAGTACAGCCTCTACATTTCTCTGTTCTCCCAGCTTGTAAGACAACAGCTTTCTGCCATTGGACAATAATCTGGGTGCCAGGCAGACTGAATATTATAACAGGAAAAATCACATGAAGTACAGGTAGTCCTCGATTTACGACCACAACTGAGCCCAAAATTTTGGTTGTTAAGTGAGTTTGCCCCATTTTACGACTTTCCTTGCCACAGCTGTTAAGTGAATCAATCACAGCTGTACAGGTAGTCCTCAACTTACAACCACTCGTTTAGTGAGTGTTCAAAGTTACAACAGCACGGAAAAAAATGTTTTTCACACTTACGACCGTTGCAGCAATCCACCATGGTCCCGTGATCCAAAATTCAGACCCTTGGCAACTGGTTCCTATTTGTGACGGTTGCACGGGTCATGGCCTTTCTGACAAGCAAAGTCCACGGGGAAGCCAGATTCACTTAACAACGGCAGCGTGTCAGGGTTCCAAGTGATGCACCCATAGCAAACAAAACTCCGAGGCAGGTAGATTCCTCAAAGAATAGTTTTATTGGATATATCATATTGGCACAGATCTGGTGAAAACCGTGGGCAACTTCAGAGTCGGTTTTCACCAGATCTGTGCCAATATGATATATGTTTGGGGAAAGGGAAAAACCACGGGAACCTTCAGAGTCGGTTTTCATCTAATTAAAAGTAAAAGTTTTTCCCTTTCCCCAAACAATCAGTCACATGGTCCAATTGAGGTGCCATCTGGTAGCCGGGTAACATCACTCCTCTTCTCTCTGACCAGGTGTGAGAATGTCCTTGGTTCCCAAGAGAAAGTATTTTGTTTTGGCTACAAAACCCCAGCTATCTCTATTCCCCCCTCCCTAGCCCTGAGCTCCAGTGTGGCAACACTAAAGCAACAAAATGGTCAGGTCATCTTCAGGGTTGACGCAGTGATTCACTTCACAACCGTGGCAAGCAGGGTCATAAAACGGGGCAAAACTCAACCGTATTAGCAACAGAAATTTGGGGTTCAATTGTGGTCGTAAGGCAAAGGACTACCTGGAGTAATCTCTGCGAGTCTGCCTGGATCGCTGCTTTGACTAGTGATTTTGAGAAATATGTTAAATGTCTGTTTCATAGGATAGAGAATGAGCAGTTTGATCTGAATTTGACTTCTTGGCAAGGCCGATATCTCTGAGCATGGAATCCGTCACCGGGGAAAATGTCGTCTCCCCGCCATCCTTGCTTGTAGCACAAAGTCGATGCTGCCATCTGTTGACTTAATTCTAAAACTGGCAGAGTCCCCTTTTCAAAAGCAAAGCCACCTAAACATTGTACATTACGACAACAAGTACCCAACTATAGGCAGCCTCGCCAGCTTCTTGAAGATGCCCAGAAATGACTCTCCCCGTGTCCCGAGACCACTTCCGTGGGATACCTTCTCTAGGTACCTCTTTAGTTCCTCACCTGGAAGCAGGTGCTCAAATCCTAACCGTCTGAACCGTTGACTCAGGGTACGGATTTTGCCTCTTGACAATTGCGTCCGTATTTGTGCGGCTTGGAAAAAATGGAAATGATTGCAGAGCATTTTCCACGACAAAAGGAGTGGGAAGAACTGGCCTTTTATGATAAACATTGGGGATTAAAAGCTGCCCTTCGATGATGCTATATAAAGGGAGGCCTGATGGCAAATTTATTTATTTGTTTATATGTCCGGGGAGATTCTCAGTCCTCCAGGTCATGTCTATCCCAAAGGTGCTTGTTTCAAGAGGCAGCTGGACTTCCTGGTTTTGAAGACGTTTCGCTTCTCATCCATCATTATTTATTTACACCCCTCCGTTATTGTTTTCTCAAATAACTCAAGGTGGCAGACACATTCATCTTCCTCCTCCTATTTTCCCTACAACTACCCTGTGAGGTGGATTGGGCCGGGAGAGTGTGACTGGCCCAAAGTCAGCCAGCAGGTTTTCATGGCTAAAGCAAGACTAGTCCTCATTTTCTATCCTGATGCCTCTTAACCGCTCTGCTCAACTGGCACATGGAGGCAGTCCTCAACCTGTGACCATAATGGAGCCCGCCCATTATGGTCGTGAGTCCATATAGGTACATTTCATTGTATGTCACTCAAGAGTTGCTCTCTGGGGGAGACCAGCAGTTCAAAAATGTGAAAAATCAATAAATCTTGACCGTTGTAAAGAGGTCACCCAAGTGACCGACCCGATTTTATCATCTTTTTGTTTTTGCAGGGGTTGTTAAGTGAATGCTGTGGTCGTTAAGTGAACCTAGTGTTCACTATGGGGCATTTTTGCCAAAAACTGAAGGATGCTTTTTGACAAAAACGTCGTAACTTGCAGTCGTCTGACTGCAGGACGCTACAAACGGCCATAATTGTGAGTCCATTGCCAGGTGCCCAGAATGCAGTCACATGACCGGGATGGTTGTTGGATCTTTGGAATTAGGTTGTAAGTACCTTTGGGGGGAATCTGATGTAATTTTTATCATACTTAAGTCAGAGACTACCTGTATAACACATCTAAGCATAGGTGCACTATAAACAAATTGAATTTCCATGTTTTAACTTCTCCTTCTACTTATTCTAACAGGTTGGAAGGGACCTTGTAGGTCATCTAGTCCAACCCCCCACCCAAGCAGGAGACCCTATGCCAGTGATGGCAAACCTTTTCGGCACTGAGTGCCCAAACCGGAACGCGCCTGCATGCACAGACGCACCGGCCAGCTGGTCTTCGGGTTTCCGGCATGTGCGCCGGCCAGCTGGTCTTCATGCGCGCCAGAGCACCGGAAACCCGAAGACCAGCTGGCCGGCGCGCGCATGCCTGGTTTTTGGCTGTTTTTTGTGCCGTGTTCAGGCCGTTTTCCGGTGCCCACGAAGACCAGCTGGGGAAACCAGAAGAGCAGCTAGCGACAGCACGCGTGCCCACAGAGACGGCTCTGCATGCCACCTCTGGCACGCATGCTATAGGTTCGCCATCACGGCCCTATGCCATTTCTGACAGATGACAGTCCAGTCTCTTCTTGAAAGCGTCCAGTGATGGAGCTCCCACAACTGCTGGTGGCAACCTGTTCCACTGGTTAATTGTCCTCACTGTTTCTCCTTAATTCCAGGTTGCTTCTCTCCTTGATTAACTTCCATCCATGGTTTCCTGTAGTCAGATTAACAGAGTTGGAAGGGACCTTGTAGGTCATCTATTCCAACCCCCCGCCAAGCAGGAGACCTTACACCATTTCTGACAGGTCCAGTCACTTCTTGAAAGCCTCCAGTGATGAAGCTCCCACCACTTCCGAAGGCAACTTCTGTTCCATGGGTTGATTGCTCTCACTGTCAGGAAATTCCTCCTTAATTCTAGGTTGAATCTCTCCTTGATCAGTTTCCATCCATTATTCCTTGTCTCGGCCTTCGGGTGCCTTGGAGAATAGCACTTATTTCTCCCTCCTCTGTCATTTCTCTTTTGTACTGCATTTTAAGTTACTCATGACAAGGATCCCCCCCCCCTTTTGTACCATTTAGGGTGCCATATTAAAGCCGCTACAGCATGTACATAAGAAAAATGGGATAACCCTG
Source organism: Thermophis baileyi (assembly GCA_003457575.1). NCBI lineage: Eukaryota > Metazoa > Chordata > Lepidosauria > Squamata > Dipsadidae > Thermophis > Thermophis baileyi. Next base: position 225,158 of record QLTV01000446.1, read on the forward strand.
CAGCAGTGCTAAAGGAGGAAGAGGAGGTTTTCTCCGATTAAACCAATTTGTCCCAGAGATACGATGGGTATTTGTCTCCCTTCACCTTGCCTTCTGTCAGGTCTTCCAGTAGCCTGGTCTTGAACGTTCTCCTCACCTTGCTAAATTCAGCTGGTGGTTCATGTATTCATCTTGCATCCCAGCAGGTCAAGGTGATGCACGTAATACTCCCTCATCCATTTTGCTCTCCTAGCAACCATCCTGTGAGATTGATCGCGGCTGACAGTTACTGAGGCCGGTGGTCATGTGAGGACAGGAACATGAGCCTTCCTGGTCCCCTTTCAAGACCGACAGTGGCATCGGCACAGAAGCCACTGTTAGGATTTGTTACAGCATTCTGCCCTTTCGGGACAGAATGCTTTCCATGTGTTCTGCAAAGATTTTTCTGTGGTACAAGAACAGTAGATGTGCTGCATAGGTTTATGGGGTGTCTTGATGATGATGATGATGATGATATCCATTCAGTCATATCTGATTCTTGCCGATTCTACGGACCAGGTCTCTTCCAATCTTGCTGCTTCGAGTTTTTCCATCTTTGAGTTCTTTGGAGGCCTGGTTTCCTTTTACCGCTAACTCTTCCGAACATTATTGCTTTCTCCAGTGAATGGGGTGCCTCAGCCAAGCCATATATTGTTTCAAGTAACCCAGATGTAATACATTCTGTTAAGAAGGAAGGTACCTTGAGTTACAAAAATATACTAAGAATCTTCAGGAAAACCTCACTTTTTGTGTGATGGGCGGCTATATAAATTTGATAAATAGATTTTTTTAAAAAGGAAATTAGTCCCTGCTTCGTTAGTCCTCCTGAACTATAGCTCATTAAAGCAGATGGAGAATGGTTGACAACGAAGAGTGTTCAACATTTTGCTTCCTGACTGTGAACCAGAGCTGCTGAGAATCGTCTTTGGCTCTGTCAATCAACTTTCCTATAGAATTCGTTTTTAAGAGGTTTGGTTGTGGCAAGGTGGGGTTGTGTCTTCTCTAGCAACGCCCCATTCGCAGAATGCTTCTTGAGGGCGGTAGCCAGCGGTGAAATCTACTTACCTTCTCTACCGGTTCGGAAGCGCTTGCTCCATGCGCGTGTGCTTTTTCGCCCGCGCTCTGCTTGCGCACGGGCTTTTTCACCCTCTGCGCATGCGCAGAACGCTTTGCTCATAGGGTAAAAAAACCAAAATGGCGGGTGAATGGAACCTCGCGCTGCCGTCGCTACCGGTTCTCCGAACTACCGGCAGGCGGTGCTACCGGTACGCCCGGACCGAACCAGAAGCATTTCACCCCTGGTGAAATTTCTTTGTCTAATTTCAGGCAAGTTGTTGAAATTTTATATGCCTTGTACTTTTCAAGTGATACTAAGATATTCTTGGGGCTCTTTCTTACTTAAATATGGTTTCGTATTCATTTGGTTGAGTGGGATGTTTTCTGATTCTAAATTTTAAGATGGTGAAGGGTGCTGCTGGCCTAGAAACCAGGAGACTGGGAATTCTAGTCCCACCTTAAGTTTGAAAACAGGCTGCCTTAGGCATGAAAGCAGAAGATGGTGAGTTCTAGTACTGCATTTGGCATGAAACCTGGCTGGGTGACTTTGAGCCTATCACCAGGAGACGGTGAATTCTAGTACTGTCTTAGGTATGAAAGCCGGCGAGATGACTTTGGATCAATCACCAGGGGATGGTGAGTTCTAGAACTGCGTTAGATATGAAACCTGGCTGGGTGACTTTGGGCCAATCACCAGAAGACGGTGAATTGTAGTTTCACCTTAGCACAAAAGACAGCTGGGTGACTTTGGGCCAGTCTCTTTCTCTCAGCCCAACTCACCTCACAGGGTTGTTGTTGCTGCAGGGACAATAGGAGGAGGAAGGAGTATGTGTGTTCTCCACCTTGAGTTACTTATAAAGTAATAAAGGCGGGATTAAAAGCCAGTGAATAAATAAACATAATTACTTTTCCCTGGTTTTAGGATGGCGGTTCCTTGGATCAGGTTTTGAAAGAAGCCAAGAGGATTCCTGAAGAAATTTTGGGCAAAGTCAGTATAGCAGTGAGTATGCAGCTGTCTCCTTTTAATTCCCCCAAACAAGGTTTTGCGAGATACAGAGTCTCATCTGTATCCTTCTAGAACAGCAGTTCTCAACCTGTGGGTCGCGACTCCTTTGGGGGTCGAACGACCCTTTCACAGGGGTCGCCTAAGCACGTGCTAGCCCGCCATGCCCCCTTTGTCACCTCATCGCGCACAGGGAGGGGGTCGCGGCGGCGGGGAGGGGGTCGCGGCATTAGGAAGGTTGAGAACCACTGTTCTAGAAGCATTTGGGCACCGAATTATCCCTTCAGTCAGAGACGGCCACCCTCTGTTCGGTCACATGTGTATGGGTCTTTATTTTTTAGTTTCCCATTTATAAAATGGGGATCATGCTTGCTTCCATCCCTCAAATCCTGATTTCTCTTCTCTCCTCTCCTCTCCTCTCCTCTCCTCTCCTCTCCTCTCCTCTCCTCTCCTCTCCTC
>QLTV01000446.1:227743-252938 GCA_003457575.1 Thermophis baileyi
CTCCCCTCCCCTCCCCTCCCCTTCTCTCCTCTTCTCTTTTCAGGTTCTGCGAGGATTGGCTTATTTACGAGAGAAGCACCAAATCATGCACCGAGGTAAGCATTGGTTGTAATAGAAGGAGGAGTCTGCATATGTAAGTGAACTGGGGTTGTGTGTGTGTAGATAGATATAGATATAGATATAGATATAGATATAGATATAGAGGCTGGATGGTACACTGCCTGGTTTGTGGATTTTTGCAACCTTGTCGGGGTTGCAAAAAATCTGGAAATTGTGTTGTGTTCTATATCGCACAGCTCTTATACAGACCATGGCTTCTTCTTGCTGGCAGCTGCTCTTGAGGGAAGCCTCTTCTGTCACCTTTGTGTTCATGTTGGCAGTGGCGGGGGGGGGGGGAAGAAAGGTTGCTTATTAAGAAAAGCCCTTCAAGTTCTGAAATTCATCACTTGCAGTTTTAAGTCTTCCAAATTTTGCTTTCCAGCAATGGAAGGAGAATTTGGGCAGGGGGTCGTTTCCATTGTGAGTTTCCTGGTTCTCAGAAAAGTTTTGGGGGGACCATACACGCAGGGGAAAGGCATTGCGAGATGATGTCTGAAGAACACCAGGGGACGGACAACATCTAGGCCTGCATAAAATCAGCCCAAAGTCACAGGTTCATTGGGCCCACAGTACGGCCATTGAGAATACAGGTAGTCCTCGATTTATGACCACAGTTGAGCCCAAAATTTCCATTGCTAAGCAAGACCGTCTTATTTTTCTTGGCACGGTTGTTAAGTGAATCACTGCCATTGTTAAGTCAGTAACACACTTGTTATGTGAATCCGGCTTCCCTCTTGCCTTTGCTTGTCAGGAGGTCGCAAAAGGGGATCACGTGAGCCCGGGACAATGCAACCGTCATAAATGTGAACCAGTTGCCAAAGGTCCGAATTTTGATCACGTGACTGGATATGATGCAACGGTTGTAAGTGTGAAAAACGGTCCCAAGATGCTTTTTTCAGTGCCGTTGTAACTTTGAACGGTCACTAAACAAATGGTTGTTAAGTCGAGGACTACCTGTATTTATTGGTTTATTAATATTAATAGTTTATTATTTTTTTGCCATCTAACTTGAGTGTTTTTTTTAACCTTAGCAGCTTTAAGATAGGTGGACTTCAACTTCCAGAATTCCCCAGCCAGCCATATTGATTTAATCCAAGAGTTTGGCCGCGGTCTAAAAGATCCTTTGCAAGGTTCTTTCCTGTCTTGATTAGGGGGGAGAAACCATAGAGCTTTTATCTAGAACTGTCTCCAACTGGAGCTCCTTCTTCGGGTGCCTTCTTAGTGTTTCGTTGTGGTTTTTTTTCCCCTCCCCTCTTCGTCTCTTAAACAGTTTCTCATTTGCAGATGTGAAGCCTTCTAACATCTTGGTGAATTCCCGAGGCGAGATTAAGCTGTGTGATTTTGGAGTCAGCGGGCAGCTCATCGACTCCATGGCCAATTCCTTTGTGGGCACCCGATCCTACATGTCTGTAGGTCTTCTTCCTTCCTTACGTGCTGTTTTTAAAAACGGAGTTAGGATATGTAAAGTTTGTCCTGTGGGGAGAGATTGCTACTTACTATATGACAGCTGGTGTGGGGATGTTGTAATGAAGATTGCCTAACTTCAACCTCCCCTCCCCCTCCCTCTCTCTCTCCCTCTCCCTCTCTCTCTCTCTCTCCCCCTCTCCCTCTCTCTCTCTCTCTCTCTCTCTCTCTCTCTCTCCCTCTCTCTCCCTCCCCCCCCATCCCCCCCCCCCCCTCTCTCTCTCCACGTCGCCTTAAACCGGTGTTTTCCCAACCTTAGGAACTTTAAGATGTGAGGATTCCAACTCCCAGAATTCTGGGAGTTGAAGTCCTCACATCTTAAAGTTCCCAAGGTTGGGAACATTGCCTTAAATGTTGTCTTCCTTTAAGCTGGATCTGTTTCTTTCTGATCTCAACTATCTATGAATGACTTCATTTTCCGGCAGAAACTGTTCCTCTCCAAGCCTTTCCTTAATCCTGTCTGGTGTAGAGGAAGCTCAAGCATTTGTATCAGACACAACAATTCCATATAAACAGCTAAATTAAAGCAGCAGACAAAACCAGAATTCTTTACAATTCTGACTTTGTGCGTGCTTGGCTGGCGAGCCATTCGGTTGCTTCCACTGGGCTCTTGTGACTAATAAGAAGGGTTAGAATTAGACCTTGAAGAAGCTTGTTGGACAAGAAGCGAAATGTTTTCAAAGAAAACAAGAAAGTCCAGTTGCCTTTTAGAAATAGCAATAGCACGTAGACTTCTATCCCACTTCACAGTGCTTTACAGCCCTCTGTAAGCAGTTTGCAGAGTCGGCCTATGGCCCCCAACGATCTGGGTCCTCATTTTACCCACCTCGGAAGGATGGAAGGCTGAGTCAACCTTGAGCCTGTCAGGATCGAACTGCTGGCAGTGGGCAGAGTCAGCCTGCAATATAGCATTCTAACTGCTGCACCACCATAGTTCTTGAGCGAGGCAGGAAGGGGGGGGTAGGTAGGTGGGGGCAGGGAGAGAGACAGACAGACAGCAATAGACAGCAATAGATAGATATTGTAGATCGGGTGTCAAACTCGCGTCGTCACGGCGTCGTCATGTGATGTATCGGGACTTTTTTCCCCTTCGCTAAATCGGGCGTGGGCATGGCCAGCGTGTGACGCATCCGGCCTGTGAGTTTGACAGCCCTGTTGTAGATAGACAGAAGATAGATAGAGATAGCGGTTTACAGAATCAGCCTCTTGCCCCCAACAGTCTGGGTCCTCCTTTTACCGACCGCGGAAGGACTGAAGGCTGAATCAACCTTGAGCCGGTCAGGATCAACCTGCTGGCAGTGAGCAGAGTCAGCCTGCAATACTACATTCTAACCACTGCATCACCATGACTCCTTTTAGGGGAAAAGAAAACCCTTGGGACAATCATAATCTAGATGATTGAGAATTTCCATAGACATTAAAAAGAGGAAGCTTCTCCTGTGGCCCTAGTTTGATCTCTCAATAAGCATAAAATACAGAATCTGACTTCCGATTCTATTGGGTTCAAAGAACAGAACCAAAGTACAAACCTAGTACATTATACTGTATATAAAATGAGTGGATCTTTTTAGATTCGTTTGTTCAGCAGGAACAAAATGGGGAGCGAAGGCACAGTCTTTACTGGATCACAAGAAGTTGGAATCCCGATGTTACGTTCTGTTTTTTTATTTATATATTGAATTTCTGTGCCACTCACCTCACTGTTACAGTGACTCTGGGCAGCTTGCAGAATGATAAATAGGTAAAAACGATGAAAGGAAGCGATTAAAATTTGGAGGTTTAAATAAGAGACTAAAAACCATGAGGACAGGTGACATGAGGGTGGGCATCTTTCTAGCCCGTCAACCGCCCCCAACATAATGCTCTTCGGTTGGGGCCCCAGACCAGCCGGCAGAGCCGGGGTTTTCCAGGCTCTTCCAGAAAGCCAGGATTGTGGGCCCGATACCAGCAGAGAGAACATTCCAGAGGGTGGGGGCCACAGCGGAAAAGCCTCTTCTGGACCCCGCCAGCTGAAATCCTTTGGCAGACAAGATCCAAAGTATGCCTCTTCTGCTGACGTGAGCAGGGCGGGCTTTTTCCATTGGGGTGACACGGCTCCCGAGATACCTTGAACCCACTGCCATAAAGAGCTTTGAAGATAATAGCCGACATCTTGAATTGGACCCGGAAGCAAACTGGCAACCAGTTCAACTCACACTGACAGAGGTGTTACATGTGACACCCGCGGGGCCTCCAGGACTGTCCCGCACCTGTGCGCTCTCTACTTCCTATGCCTAACTGGACTGGTGTGTTTGTCATGGGAAGTTGTGTAACAACTAGATTACTAGCTCGGCAGGTATTAAAGCAGATGTGGTATCAAGATAATGATATTCAGAAGAATAATCTTGATTGCAGCACTTAAAAAGAGTATGTTGCTATTTGATATAGCAATAGCAGCAGCACTTAGACTTATATACCGCTTTACAGTGCTTTATAGCCCTCTCTAAGCGGTTTACAGAGTCAGCCTATCGCCCCCAACAATCTGGGTCCTCATTTTACCCACCTCGGAAGGAAGGATGGAAGGCTGAGTCAACCTTGAGCCTGGTGAGATTCGATCTGCCAGACTGCTGGCAGCCGGTGATCAGCAGAAGTAGCTTGTACTACTGCATTCTAACCACTGCGCCACCACGGCTCTTAATATAATATCAATTTAATATAAATCTGTCTTTCTGGAAAGCCATCAACCTTATTGGCTGGAGTATTTGCCCCCTTCAGCCAATCTGGGTGATGATAGATGGTTTTAAAAAAACAGTTTTTCAGTCAAAACTTAGGAAGCAGAAGCAAGTCATTTAGGAGCTGATGCACCCTATAAATTAAATCATAAATCATAGCGTTAAGTGTCAGTAGTTTCAGCTCTCAGTCTGTTGTGACGACAAAGGTAGCACAGAAGCAGCTTTTTGCAACTGCAGGCAAAGGAAGGTACCTTATGCGCTCGGTTAAGTGCACAACTGTATTTTCTGCTTTTTTTTTATTTATTTGCATATGATCCAGTAAGCAAAAGTTCTCTAGGTAGATTATTATAACTCACTTGGCCTGGCTTCTGAAGAGCTGTTCTGGTAATTAACTGAGTATCCATCCAGACAGAGAAAACCTCTTTCAAATTCAGCCTTAGTGTTCCTGCTGGCTTGCCATAAATTTCTCACATAGGTGTGTACCCGCAGACACCTGGATATTGAAGGAGCCACTGGGATTGGCAGGTGTGTTTTTGCAAGATAGGCACTCACCCACCTCTGTTGCGATTGCTTGCAGCCTGAACGTTTACAAGGCACTCATTATTCCGTTCAGTCGGACATCTGGAGCATGGGCCTCTCCCTGGTGGAGCTGTCAATCGGACGGTATCCCATCCCCCCGCCCGATGGCAAGGAACTGGAAGTGATCTTTGGTCGTCCCATAGTCGATGGGGCCGAAGGGGAACCCCACAGCATCTCTCCGCGGCCCAGGCCCCCAGGACGTCCTGTTAGTGGTAAGAGTTCATTCCTGGGACATTGCTGGCAATTGAAATGATATCACTCTTGCTTTTTTTTAAATGTCGGAAGGAAGCATAATCATTCATAGCTGGACTGTGGTTCATTCTTCTTCCTAGCATTTTCCAATGAGTGTTGATCCACTCATTATGAAAGGGATTGACCAACCGGCTTGACATGGTAGGCTGAGAGAGATTGACTGGCCCAAAGTTACCCAGCTGGCTTGCATACCTAAGGTGTGAGTAGAACTCACAGGCTCCTGGTGATTGGCCCAAAGTCACCCAGTTGACTTTCATACCTAAGGCGGGACTAGAACTCACAGTCTCCTGGTGATTGGCCCAAAGTCACCCAGCTGACTTTCATACCTAAGGCAGGACTAGAACTCACAGGCTCCTGGTGATTGGCCCAAGGTGAACCAGCTGACTTTCATGCCTAAGTGTCAGGCATGAAAGAACAGCACCAGCAGAATTAAACTCATGCCTATGCACATTTCAATAAATAGAATAAGGAAAGAATAGAATAGAATAGAATACAATACAATACAATACAATACAATAGAATAGAATAGAATACAATACAATACAATACAATACAATACAATACAATACAATACAATACAATACAATAGTAGGAAGGGACCTCTAGTTCAACCCCCTGCTTAGGCAGGAAACCCTACACCACTTCAGACAAATGGTGGTCAGTGTTGGAGCACTCACAACTTCTGGAGGCAAGCAGGTTGTTCCACTGCTTAATTTAATTGTCAGGAAATTTCTCCTTAGTTCTGTTGCTTCTCTCCTTGATTAGTTTCCATCCATTGCTTCTTTTCTTGCCTTCTGGTGCTTTGGAGAATACTCATAGCTATTCAATTATAGAAATTCAGTGTTACTCACTTTCAAGAATGGAAAGTTACCAGGTGGTCTTCAACTTACCACCACAACTGTGCCCAAAATTCCCATTACTAAGTGAGACGGTTAAGTGGGTTTTGCTCCATTTTATGATCTTTCTTGCCACAGTTGTCAAGTGAATCACTGCCGTTGTTAAGTTAGTAACACGGTTGTTAAGTGAATCCGGCTTCCCCATGGAGTTTGCTTGTCAGAAGGACGCAAAAGGGGATCACGTGACCCCGGGACACTGCATCCATCCTAAGTACATGCCAGCTGCCAAGTATTTTGATCATGTGGCCATGGCGATGCTGCAACTGTCATAAAGCATGAAAAACGGTCTTCAGTCGCTTTTTCAGGGCCGTTGTAACTTCAAACAGTCACTAAGTAAATGTTACAAGTTGAGGATTACCTGTACAGACTTTACTGATTCTTACACCTTTTTTACTCTCCTCGGCTCAACAGTTTGCTTTAAATATGCTTTGAAGTGAGACAAGCTGCCTGGGAAATCTGCAGTGAGTTCCTTTTCAAGACGGCTCAGCCATCCTCCTTGATGTGATGCCCTCCAGATATGTTGGACTGCAGCTAAGCTATGCCTAGCTGGCATACGTCGTGCTGACTGGCAGTGCTAAAGTTGAACATGGCACATACTGAGGCAAATAGGTGGGGGGGGATGTTGCAACAAGATGTTGCTTGTCAACATGGTGAAGATTGGGAGAATGAAAGGACGTGGTTGTCAAGCCCCAAAGATCCACAAACTCAAGGAATCCATAGATAAAAATATCCAGTATCCAGAACAGAAAGAAGGAGACTTCTCGGTGGCAGTTAGCCAGTTTCACTCATGTTTTTCCCCATAGATAAAGATGTTCAGGACTGTACAGCTTCTCTTTTATCTAGTGATGAAGGAAGCAGGCTAGAAACCAGGGGATGGTGAGTTCTAGTCCCACTTTATGCATGAAAGCTGGCTGGGTGACTTTGGGTCAATCACCAGCAGACACTGAGGGTCTTCGTTGTGGGGGACATAGGAAGAGGTAGGAGTATTAGGAATGTTCACCGCTTTTGAGTTATTTTTAAAAAATAAGAACGGTGGAATAGATAAATAAAGATAAAACAAAAAGAAGGAATATTGTGGGTCTCAGTAAAGTTAACTTTGTTCTTATTATCCTACCTTTTAGGCTAAAAGTCACCAGGCAAGGTCATTATTGAAGACTAATAAGGTGGATCACAGACGGGATGGGCTGTTTCAGCCCAGCCTTCTGCCCTATGTCTCCCCTGACCTCTCATATTAACTCCTGGGACTGGGTAGAAGCTGGGGCTGACTGCAGGTCGTCCTTGACTTACAACAGTTCGTTTAGTGGCCATTCAAAGTTACAACGGCACTGAAAAATGTGACTGAGGACCGTTTTTCAAAGTTATGACCATTGCAGCATCCTCACGATCATACAGTCAAAATTCGGACGCTTGCCAACTGGTTCATACTTATGACCGTTGCTGTGTCCCAAGGTCACGTGATCCCCTTTTGCGACCTTCCGACAAGCCAAGTCAATGGGGAAGCCAGATTCGCTTAACAACCGGGTTACTGACTTATCAACTGCGGTGATTCACTTAACCACTGTGGCAAGAAAGGTCGTAAAATGGGGCAAAACCCGCTTTTGCTAAATGTCTCACTTAACGACAGAAATGTTGGGCTCCGTTGTGGTCGTTAGTCGAGGACTACCTGTCTCTCAGAAGCCTGTTGCTGCTGCTTTGTGCATACCTTTAGGTTCCAGGGCCAACCAGCCAGGCTACCGGTTGGTGTCGGATTCTGCTCTCCTTAAATATTCCCGTGGTTTCTTGAAGATGGGCACGCTTCTTGGCGTGTTCTTCGCATGCAGTTTTTCATCCCACCTTTGCTCTTTTGAACCCTGCAGGTCATGGGATGGACAGCCGCCCCGCCATGGCCATTTTTGAATTGCTTGACTACATTGTGAACGAGGTGAGTGGCCTGGAGGAGACATTTTGACTGTCTAGTGTGGGCTGGTCGTTTGCTTTCATGCCTTTAAATCAGGTCCCCGGAGGCGTGGGATGAAAACGGTATGGTGGGCGGATTAAACACCTGGTGGAATATCTGGCTTTTCGTGTTTCGTGGCCAGGTGCCCTTGCTGGCCAGCCTCCTCTGCGTTGCGAGCCTTCTCTTCCCTTCTCTGTCAATACCTATTTATTAAATAAAAGCTCCCCACCAGTTTAAGCTTTGCCTGTTATGTTGAATTTTTATGTTTTACCGACGAAGAAATAAAGGGAGACTAGTATAGATCTAGTTCAAGCTATTTAGCTCTCGTCAGCTAGCCATACCCTTTCTGGGATTCGAACCCGGGCTACTTGCATACAAGGCAAGTGATTAAACTTCTGAGCCACAGGATTCTTCTCCCTATCTGCATGTAGGGGGCGGTGCTCATCTCCGTTTCAAAGCCGAAGAGCCAGTGCTGTCCGAAGACGTCTCCGTGGTCATGTGGCCGGCATGACTAAACGCCGAAGGCGCATGGAGCGCTGTTACCTTCCCACCAAAGGTGGTCCCTATTTTTCTACTTGCATTTTTAACGTGCTTTCGAACTGCTAGGTTGGCAGAAGCTGGGACAAGTCACGGGAGCTCACCCCGTTACGCGGCGCTAGGGATTCGAACCGCTGAACTTCTGATCGACAAGCTCAGCGCCTTAGCCACCGAGCCACCGTGTCCCTACTTGCATATTAGGTAGATGTATTAACCTCTAAGCCATGGGCTCTCCTTTCTTTGTCGGCTACACCAGTGGAAAGATTAAGTGGTTTTTTGTCAGGGCAACCTGGTTTACCCAATTATGGGACGGAGCATAGTGCTTCGGAAGCAGTATGGCTTAGAGGTTAATACATCTACCTAATATGCAAGTAGCCCGGGTTCGAATCCCAGAAAGGGTATAGATAGCTGACGAGAGCTAAATAGCTTGAAATAGATCTATGCTAGTCTCCCTTTATTTCTTTGTCGGTAAAACATAAAAATTCAACACAAAAAATAGTTCGTCGCGAAAGCAACTGCCTGCGAAGGCTCCTGGATTGCGGCTGAAAGGCGAAAATGGAAGCAGTATGCTCCGTCCCATAATTGGGTAGACCAGGTTGCCCTGACAAAAAAACACTTTTTCTGTTATACCACTTCATTGAATCCACAGGTTAGAAGCCTCTAATCCTGGGGTCCCCAACCCCTGGGCTGCGTCCCACTACTGGGCCGCAGCCTGTTCGGAACCGAGCCACACAAGCAGCGGGCGAGCCCGTACGCATGTGCAGCTCTATTTACATGACCGGCGAGCGCTCACGAACGCAGCTCCATTTACTCAAGCGGCAGGTGCTCGCGGGCGAGGCTCCATTCGCGCGAGTGGCGCGCGTGCACACCTTGTGTAAATGGAGTTGCGCGCATGAGCGTGGGCACCTGCCGCTCGCACGGAACCATCCCCTCCCCTCCAGCTGGAAAGGTTGGGGACCACTGGTCTAATCTGCCCTCCACCACAGTGTCGTTCACGTCTGATTGCATGTAAAAATAAGGTGCTGCCGATAAAATGGGAACAGCGCAATCCCATGCGTGTACATTATCAGTCTCAGTAAAAATACAGAGAAAGGAAGAAATGAATGAATGAATGAAGATGGGCTGGGCCTTTCTGTCTACGTTCTTGCCTTTTAAAATGAAAGGAGGAAAACCAGGAAATTTCTCTTGTTGTGGACCAACGAGAGATTAAAAAGGGAGGGTCACAGTGATGAAGTATTCTGTTTGGGCTTTGCGGAGAAAACAAACAAAGAATGAAGAGGGTGCAGACGGAAATAAATACATCGGAAGTAAGAAAGCAACATGACTGAGTCCCTGGAAACTGTGTGGCTCCCTCGGGACTATTTCCGTTCTGGGCAGAGAGCAAGACTGGCCCACCCACCCCTGATCCCATTCTGTGGAGAGGCCACTTTGGGGAAGAGGACTTTGCTACTAAGTTATTAATATACCAAGTTCTTTGGGGTCTTGAATGATGAACCAATGAGGAGCGTTGTCAGATTCGGGAGAGCAAGGGGACTTCAGAGCCTAGGCCCCGAACCCAGGGGTGGGCTCCTGGGGGTTCGGCAGGGTTTGGGCGATCCTCTAGCCAAGGATCGCCGGGGTTCGGCGAACCCCCAAATGCCACCCCTGGCTGGCCACGCCCACCCCTCCCCACCCCTCCCAGGAGTCTCCATGCGGCCCGTTCATCATTCCAGGTAAGTGCAGGGGCCGCACGGAGGGTCTGGGAGGGCAAAAAACAGGCCTACCGGAGGTTGCGGAAGTCTGGAAACGGGCCTGTTTCCGGCCTCCGGAGCCCGGGGGAAGCTGTTTTCGCCATCCCGGAGGCTTGAGGAAAGCCTCCGGAGCCTGGGGAGGGCGAAAAACGCACACACACACCGCCGTGGTGCAGGTGGCCGACTAGGCCACGCCCACCATGGCCACGCCCCCCCAGCAACGGGGCAGCGAACCCTTTGCTAAAGGATCTGAAGCCCACCCCTGCCCGAACCATCCTGAGTTTTCTCCATCCCTATCATTTGTGGCTTTTCTTCTCGACCAGTGAGGATTAGGAGCTTTTATCCAAATAGAAGGGGTTATTTGTAGCTTAGGGTTGAGCTGTGAGGGTCCTTGGTGCTCTCTGAGCTTGATTCTTTTCTTGCAGACGTTTCATTACCCAACTAGGTAACATTATCAATGCTAGAAGGGAGTGGGGGTTTGTGGAGAGGAGGAGGAGGAACCGTGGGATCCTTGGTGCTCTCTGAGCTTGATTCTTTTCTTGCAGACGTTTCATAACCCAACTAGGTAACATCATCAGTTTTCATCCCTTAATGTTTACTCCCTGCCAAGGCTTGATGATGTTAGAATCAGCTAAGGATCCGTTTATTTGGATTGCATCCTTGTACATAAATGTGTTCAAATCTCTCCAAACGTACCGGAAGGCTTCAACTTACAACCATAATGGAGCCTGTCTGTTACAACCCTGAGTCGTGGTGGTTTTAAAGGGCCTACCCCCTGTGGCTGACTTGAATTGATGACCTTTTTTGCAGTGGTCGTTAAGCAAATGCCACTGTCATTAAGTCAACCCATTGGCTGAAGGCTGTTTCCTAAACTCTTGTGGCTTTTCCCGAATCTCCTCACCTTAAATTTTTCCCCCCCCCCCCGTGTATTTCAGCCACCTCCAAAACTGCCGACCGGGGTTTTCACCCAAGAATTCCAGGAGTTTGTAAATAAATGGTAAGACGTCTCGCGCTTATCGGTGGGAAATATAAAACCTTGGGATTAGGGGCCCGGGAGTCTGTGTGAATGCATCTCCTGGAAACGTGTTGGCTCAGGATGAGGGATTCTCCCTTTTGGGTGCCAGGCCTGCAAATGAGGACTTTTAAGCATCCCTGTTTGGTTTGGTGGCAGCAGTGACTCAGATAGAAAGTCCCTACAGAGAGTGGTGAGGACAGTGGAGAAGATCATAGGAAGCTCACTTCCCGTTATTCAGGATGCTGCTTATAAGCGCTATGTCCTTAGAGCTCGAAGCCTTGTTAGAGACCCCACACACCCCTTTCATGGTCTGTTTCTGTTGCTCCCCTCTGGGAGGAGGTTTCGAAGTACTTCTTGCAGGACTGTCAAATTCTGGAACAGCTTTGTTCCCTGATGACATCCGTTTGGCAAACTCGCAAGATTGGTTTTTCTCACCATGTACATGTATACATCCGAGCTAGACTGTTTTGTTTCTCTGGGTCATAGAATATGTGTGGGTATATATGCATAATTTTGTATTTATTTATTTTATCTTGTTTATGTAGTGTATAGTGGAGGCGGTGACCCTTTGAGAGCTGTAGGCAACGAATTTTCATTTTTAACGTATGCCGATTAGTGTACATTCAAAGTGATCATAAAGTTAGTCTAAGTCAGGGGTCCCCAAACTTGGCAACTTTAAGACTTGTGGACTTCAACTCCCAGAATTCTCCAGCCAGCTATGCTGGAGTATTCTGGGAGTTGAAGTCCACAAGTCTTAAAGTTGCCAAGTTTGAAGACCTCTGGTCTAAGTCTAAGTGCCAGGGCTCCTTGGTAGCGACAGATTATTTTCATCAGAAAATTAGAAAAGGTAACTTCTGAATGCAGTTCGGCAAAGCTGTCGGTTCCTCTCTTTCCGTCGCGACAAGGCTTCTCTGTACAAGGTAGTCCTCGACGTAAAACCACAACGGAGCCCCACATTTTTGGTTGCTAAGTGAGACATCTGTTAACTGAATTTTGCTCCACTTTACGACCTCTCGCCACGGTTGTTAAACGAATCGCTGCCGTTAAGTTAGTGACACGGCGGTTAAGTGAATCTGGCTTCCCCGTTGACGTTGCTTGTTAGAAAGTCGCAAAAGGGGATCACGTGACACCCCCCCACACCCCGGGGACACTGCAGCCGTCATAAATACGAGTCAGTTGCCAAGCGTCTGAATTTTGATCACGTGAGTACGGGGATGCTGCAACGGTCGTAAGTGTGAAAAACGGTCGTAAGTCACTTCTTTCAGTCCGTTGTAACTTCAAACGGTCACTTGAATTAGAGAATTACAATTTTGTTGTAAGTCGAAGACTACCTATATAACTTTAGGGAGTCACATACAGGTAGTCCTCAAATTACGACCGCAATTGAGCCCAGAATTCATGTTGCTAAATGAGAAATGTATTAAGTGAGTTTTGCCCCATGTTATGACTTTTTTCTTGCCCCGTTTTCTGACCTTGCCACAACTGTTAAATGAATCAGTACAGTTGTTAAGTTAGTAACACAGTTGTTAAGTGAATCTGGCTTCCCCGTGGACTTTGCTTTGTCAGAAGTGTGAAAAAAACGACCGTAAGTCACTTTTTTCAGTGCCGTCGTGACTCTTGAGCGGTCGCTAAAGGAACTGTTGTAAGTCGAGGACTAGCTGTGCTCTTGGTATGACCTTGTTTATGACGGAGCCACGTGGATGGACTTAGGTCAGGACAGCTGAGGAGAGCTTTGCACATCTGGCAACCCCCAAACACTGGGGCTGGGTCACCCAAGGAATACATGCGTGCACATTTTGCAGTGATCATAATTGACCAACCTTCTTCTTCTTCTTTTTTTTTTTCCTCCCCAGCTTAATTAAAAACCCTGCTGAACGGGCAGATCTAAAGATGCTGATGGTAAGAATTGTCGAGTTGTGTGCTTTGTGTGCTCAAACACCGAATTTCCTTCACTAAGGAGATCCAAATCCTTGCTCAGTTCCCCAGGCAAATCGGTCCCTCTCCGTCTCTCTTACTGTTAACTCCCTTCTGAGTGTGAACGTGTGTGTTCCACTGGTGTGTTCTTTGAGGAATTGCAGCCCTGCCCTCCACTTGGGGGTATGGTGCCAAGTGCGAAAAGTCCTGAGAATCGCACAACGATTGTGTAGATTGTCCAGGGAAAAGCCTTGAATTGGGTAGAATATACTTAGAATATAGAGGAGGTGGTCGCTACACGGTCCTCCCACACCCCCAGTAGCTGCACATCCCTTTTCATTTAATGAAAAGAAGGACTAGGGGAGACATGATAGCAGTGTTTTAATATCTCAGCGGTTGCCACAAAGAGGAGGGGGTCAAGCTATTCTCCAAAGCACCTGAAGGCAGGACAAGAAGCAACGGATGGAAACTAATCAAGGAGAGAAGCAACCTGGAATTAAGGAGAAACTTCCTAACAGTGAGAACAATTAACCAGTGGAACATCTTGCCTCCAGAAGTTGTGAATGCTCCAACACTGGAAGTTTTTAAGAAGAGATTAGATAACCATTTGTCTGAAATGGTATAGGGTTTCCTGCCTAAGCAGGGGGTTGGACTAGAAGACCTCCAAGGTCCCTTCCAACTCTGTTCTTCCGTTATCCCCAGTGGCCAGGATGTTCCCATATCACCAGTGATAGGGCCTTCCCACACCCACAGTGGCCGAGGTCCTCTCACACCCCCAGTAGCCAGGATCCTCCCACACTACCAGTTAACTGTGCCAGACTTACATCGTCCATTCATAGCCATTTGCGCTGATGGCTCCTAGTCTTCTGACTGAGCACAACGTTTTTTCTTCCTTCCCAGTTAGTTAGTTAGTCCTAAAAATGAATCTAAAGTGCTTTTTCCCTTTGTATTTTTTTTGTTTGTTTCAATTGGCTGACACAAAGGGCCGACTCTGTGCCATTTTTAAAATTATCCCAAGCTGTAAGAACTCAGAAATGTAATATATTCTGAATTCCCCTTGCCCAAAACACAAATCCTTAAAGACGTCAGGAAGAAGGGAAAATCCATTGGGAAACAGCGAATGAGTTTCTGTATCCATGTTTCTCCTCCTTGGCGTTTTAAGTTGTGTGGACTTCAACTCCCAGAATTGGGGAAGATGTATAGACCAACTCCCATTTTAAGATGTGTGGACTTCAACTCCCAGAATTCCTCAGCCAGCCATTCTGGCTGAGGAAATCTGGGAGTTGAAGTCCACATATCTTAATAAGCGCCAAGGCTGAAAAACACGGCTTTTTATAGAAACAGAAAGTGGGCTCCGCATGGGACTCGTCTGTCTGCTTATCTCCAGACAGGAGAATTGTATCCAGCTCTGCGGTGGTGAGATAATCCCCCAGTTTTTTCTCCACTTGCATTTCTTACTCCGAATATCATCCGGAGAGCGCGAAGTCGTGAATAAGCACATGTGACACAAATGTGATGTGAAACAGCAGGGTGGGTTTGACTTCCTTCTAAAGCCATGTGTGCATTTGAAGGAGGGGTCCGCTATCTACGAGGAACAGAAATTCGACAGAGGCCTTCAAGACGGGGCTTTCCGCTCCCAGCCAACCCCTCCGTCAACAAACTCTCAAACGAGAACCGAATTAATGACAGGGGAAAAACCAAAACCTGGGGCAGGAGTCCACCCTAAATTGAAATACAGGCAGTCCCCGACTTAAGACCACCAATTGAGCCCAAAATTTCTGCTGTTAAGTGAGACCTTTGTTAAGCGAGTTTGGCCCCATTTTTACGACCTTTCTTGCCGTCGTCGTTAAGCGAATCGCCGCCGTTGATAAATTAGTAACCCGGTTGTTAAATGAATCTGGCTTCCGCCATTGACTTTGCTTCTCAGAAGGTCGCAAAAGGGGATCCCGTGACCTTGGGACGCGGCAACGGTCATAAGTTTGAACCGGTTGCCAAGCGTCTGAATTCTGATCACATAATCAAAGGTCGTAACTGAAAAACAGCTGTAAGTCATTTTTTTTCCAGTGCCGTTGTAAATTCGAACGGTCACTAAATGAACGGTCGTAAGCCGAGGACCACCTGTACATTCAAGATGTGTCAATGTGTGTGTGTGTGTGTGTGTAATTTTAAGGACTTAAATTTTTTCTTTAAATTCAAATGTCCATTTTTTATTCTTGAAGCCCTCCCCATTATTATTTTTTTAAAATAGAGGAAATTAAAATTTGCCTTTTGCTACTTGATACTGTTTTGCATTAAGGTCAAAGAGCCCTGTGTCTCTTTAAATGCGGGTGAGCTGCAGTTTTCAGCATCCCTCGCCGCTGCCTATGCTAAATGTGGTGGTTGTGCTGTAGGGCCACAGACTCCTCACCAGTTTTGTGGAGCCACAATCTAGACAGGGCTCCCCCAAAACTTACAGATATCCCTCGACTTACGAAGACCATTGGGACCAAAATTTCCATTGCTAAGCACGGTGGATAGAATAGGAATAGGAATAGGAATGGAATTAATAAGAATTGAAATTAGAATTTAGAATAGAAGGGACCTTGGAGATCGTCTAGTCCAACCCCCTACTTAGGCAGGAAACCCTGTAGCATTTCAGACAAATGGTTATCCAACATCTTCTTAAACACTTCCAGTGTTGGAGCATTCACAACTTCTGGAGGCAGGTAGTTCCACTGGTTAATTGTTCTAACTGTCAGGAAATTTCTCCTTAGTTCTAAGTTGCTTCTCTCCTGGATTAGTGTCCATCCGTTGCTTCTTGTCCTGCCTTCAGGAGCTTTGGAGAATAGCTTGACTCCCTCTTCTTTGTGGCAGATCCTCAAATACCGGAATTCTGGGAGTTGAAGTCCACAAATCTTAAAGGGGCCACGCTTGGATACCTCTGTCCCACACCTTTCACAAAGCGGCTCGGACAGGGAAATTCAACCCCGGGGGCTTCCCTTTGACCCCTGACCCTTGTTTTCCCCGCCCTCTGCAAGGCCACCACTTCCTGTCCGTATTTCCATCTGACGACGTCTATGGTGCTAACTCTTTCTTTTTTTTTTTTCCTTTCCTCCCATCTGCTTTCCAGAATCACACCTTCATCAAGTGCGCCGAGGTGGAAGTGGTGGATTTTGCCGGCTGGCTATGCAAGACGCTGCGGTTGAAGCAGCCCAGCACCCCCACCCGCACGGCCATGTGACCGCCACGCCAGCTGCCTTGTTCTTCCTCCTCCTCCTCCTCCCTCCCTCTCTCTCGTGCACCTGCTTGTCTGCTGCTGTTCGCTGCCCTCCCGGCAGAAGGAAGAAGCCCCTGGCCTCTCCTCCCTCGATCTTTGCACCCGGAACAAGCCAGGCAGGAGGGTTGTCCAGAAAGAGATTCTCTCTCTCTCTCTCTCTCTCTCTCTCTCTCTCTCTCTCTCTCTCTCTCTTGCGGCCCCGAGAGCAGAAAAGAACCTCGGCTTCTTCCTCCTGTTCCTGTTCTCGGGTTTGGTTTGGTTTGGTTTCTCTTCCTGCGGTGGGAGAATCCCTCGCTCTCTGCAAGCTCTCGGGTTTGGGTGGGAAGGGCTGGCCGAGACGGGCCTGGCTGCTCTTTGGTTTGGGGAGGAGAGGAGGAAAGAGTTTCCAGGATAGGCTGGCTGCATCTCTCTCTTTTCCTTCCTTCCTTCCTTCCTTCCTTCCTTCCTTCCTTCCTTCCTTCCTTCCTTCCTTCCTTCCTTCCTTCCTTCCTTCTTCGTTTCCTTTCCTTTCTTCTCTATCTCTTTTTGTCTCTCTTCCTCTCTCTTTTCCTCTTTCTTTTTCTCTCTACCTTTCTCTCTTCCTCTCTCTCTCACTTTCTCTTTCTTTTTGGACAGCCATTTATCCAAAATGGTATGGGGTTTCCTGCTTGAGCAGAGGCTTGGACTAAGACCTCCAAGTACCCTTCCAACTCTGTTATTTTGTTTTTTATCTATCTATCTATCTATCTATCTATCTATCTATCTATCTATCTATCTATCTATCTATCTATCTATCTATCTATCTATCCTCTCTCTCCCTCCCTCCCTCCCTTCCTTCCCATTTCTTTCTCTCTCTGTCTCTTTCTTTCTCTCCCTCTTTCTGTCTCCCTTCCTCACTCTCCTTTTCTGTAGGTGAATCTAAGGGTGGGCATTTGCTGATGGGCAGAGATCTCACTGCCTGGGGCAGCCAGGGCAAAGCGGGCAGTTTAGCCAATCAGAGGGCTTTGTGGTTGCCTCTTGGACCCATGGCCCAGGAGCGGAAGGGCCCATGGCCTGTTGACTTCCTGGAAGCTGGGAGCAGATAGCAAAAGAAACGGCCCGATTAAGGAAATGCGTCTCTGGCCAAGTTCTCAACTCCTTCCTGTGACCATCCTCTCTTCTGCTCCGCTTGTCTGCCTGCCTGCCTGCCTGCCTGCCTGCCTGCCTGCCTTTGGTTTTGTTCTGGGACCTTCCTTTGAAGGGCAGTGGGCAGGAATTGGGGTCTGGGGGTGAAGAGGCAGGCAGGAGATGCCCTGCCTTCAGACTTGGCACACTTGAATTACCTTCTCCGTCCAGCCTTCGGTGACACGACGAGTCTGAAGCCATTACAGAATGCTGGATTTTGGGAGGTGGGGGGAGGGATGCCCTCGGAGGATAGCTTGAGGTCGCGATGGGCAGAAAAGCTGTCGGTTCGTGGTTCTGCGACGGTTGTAAGTGCGAGGACCAGTTGTCAGTCCCTTTTTGTCAGGGCCGTGAATGCCAGCAGCGCCTGTGGCCTTGGCCGTCCCTTCTCCCCTCCTGTGTTTTGCTGCTTGGATACAGCCAGGCTGCATCACTCTGGTTTCCCCCTTAAGGCTCGCCCGGCTTCTTCTGTTTTCCTTCCTTTGGGCTCTGGCTGCTTCGGCACCGCTTTCCCAGGAGGCTGCGGTGTCATCATAGCAGTTGGGCTGCACACCTGGGGCTCTTCTAGGTGGGGCTGCAGCGCTCGGCCTCCCTGGCTCTGAGGAAAGGCAGCCACTGCAGGGGAGGAGGGGGAAGGACTAAAAGTTTCCTTGGCTGGGCCAGGATGGGGGCCACCCTCTGTTTTCAGCCCCCTTGCCTCCATCCTCTTCCTTCCTTCCTTCCTTCCTTCCTTCCTTCCTTCCTTCCTTCCTTCCTTCCTTCCTTCCTTCCTTCCTTCTCTCTCTCCCTCCCATCCAACCATCCATGCTATTTTTATCTTTTTCTTTCTCCCTCCTTCCATTTCCTTCCTCTCCCTCCCTCTCATCTGTTTATCCTTCCTGTCTTTCCATCTTCCTTCCTTCCTTCCTGTTTATCCCTTTCTTTCCATTTCCTCCCTCCCTTTCTTTCTCCCTCCCTCCCTCCCTCTCCCCTTTTTCTTTTCCTCTCTCTTCCCCTTCTTAAAATTGCCACATGGGCTAAATGCACGCTTCGGTTGACAACATGGACATGTTGAAGAGGGTGATATTTTTACTGGAGGGGAACAATAAATGCCCCAATCAGCCATTGCCTCCTTGAAGGGTTGTAGCCTTTTACCTCGCCCCTCCGTGGCCCCTTGGAAGTGAATCTCCTCTCCTTCATCTATCGATCACTTGACCTCCATTCGGGAGGAGATCTCAGCAAGGGCCTCAGCCAGACAGAGCCGTCCTCTGTGGCCTATTGATCTGCTGGCTGGCTAACCAGGAGCCCTGATGCTTGCAAAGGGTTTGCACCTCGGATACTTCAGCCCCACTGCTTGCTGAAGCCATCTTATCTCAGTTGCATGTACAGCAACCTCACCCAACTTCATCTACTGCCATCCTAAAGTGGCAGCCCCAAGCCCAGAGGTGCCAGAGTAAATTCTCCAAGCTCCCTGGAGCAAGGAAGTCAAAAATGAAAACGGTCTTAACTAGCAGCTTTCTCCATTCAGCCATTCAGCTGTCCGTACTTTTCCGGCATGGCTCCCACAGACTCCCACCCAAGTCTTAACAGAAGACCACAGAATATTCAAGCTCTTTCTTTTGCCAAATTCGTAGCAAAATGGGCGCGTTCTCTTCCCGCAAGACTTTCCTATTAGTCCCCATGAATACGGCTGGCGTCCCCATGAAGTGTAGCTAGATCCCACAACTGTAGTTGAGTAGTAGGATTGGAAGGGACCTCAGAGGTGGTCTAGTCCAACCCCCTGCTCAAGGAAGGAGACCCTATACCATCCTGGTCAAATGGTTGTCCGGTCTTTTTTTTTTTTTTTTTAGGGATGGAGCAGCCACAGCTCCGTGCACCCACAACTCCGGGAAGTCAAAATTTGTAGGATCTGCTTGCGTTAGCCTCCTTGTTCAAGCTACGTCTTTTTTTTTTTTTAATGACCCCGTAATCCCTTGCATCGGGGTGGAGTCGGGGCAACTGAATGGAGCTGAGTGTTTACTGGCCGGATGCCCTTCCTGTCGCCTATGCGGAGTTCGCAGCAGATCGTTTCTCACTGTCTTGCTCTCAGGAAATTCAAGGCGAGGAAGGATTTTTAATTGGCTGTCGCTCAGGCTGCAGCTTTTTCTGATGGAGTCTCCGGCCTTCCTTTTTGGGGGGAAGAGGGAGAGGGCTTCTCAGGGATGTCTTCTGATGGAGAAGAAATGCTGGACCGCCGCTTCTCCTCTTCCTTTGAATTTCTCCCCGGTTCTACTACATCTCCGAACTTCCCTGTCCAGGAAAGCCCATCGGTCTCTTTTTCTCTTTTCTGTTTTTCCCTCCCTTTCAACTAATTTCATTTGAGGGACGAAGGCGCGAGGAGCAGGCGGTGGCCCGGGTAGCAAATGTGGGCTTACTTCAGAGGGAAAAAGGATGCAACAGCTAGCAGTTACTCAGAGCAGGGTGTCGGGAGGAACAATTTAAGCCTGGGGTGGGGTGGAATTCACATTTCTCTTTTGCTCCAGCCTGTGCTGCTGGCTGAGTTTCGGATATTGCAAGTAATGATTGTATTGTTTAAAAAAAAATGGCTCGGCTGTAGCTCTTTAGGTCAATCAATTGAGGGCCTTCATTTTAAAGCTGGCTCTATTGCAGGAGCCTGCAAACTTGGCAACTTTAAGACATGTGGACTTCAACTCCCAGATTTCCCCAGACAGCAGAGCTGGCTGGGGAATTCTGGGAGTTGAAGTCCACACGTCTTAAAGTTGCCAAGTTTGCAGGCTCCTGCTGTATTTGAATACTTCAAAGGCTTCCAGCCACATTGCTGCCCTCCTGATCTGCGCAGCTAAGAGTGCGTGGAGCATGGAGGGTGCGCGCACCATTGTGGAGGCTTTCATTCCTCCCCTTTTCCCCACCCTGCTGGAGAGCGATGAGAGAAAGGGGGGGAAAAATGTGGATTCTCCCCAGGAAGAGCCCAAAAATGCAAACAAAAAAAAAATAAAAAATAAAAAAAAATAGGCAATCCTGGAGGGGCCGGGTTGTGTCCAAAACATTTTGAAATGGCAAATCAAAACGGTCCGGTCGAATCTCTTGTCCATTTTTATGCGGGTCACTGCAAATGAGTGTCCATTCTCCTATTGCAACGTCCAGCTCGAGACATTTTGGACCTTACACCCCTGCGAGGTGGCCCGTGTCGCAGCGTGACGGCAGGAGAGTCTGTGGCGCATGGCTCTCTGGTTTGTTTGTTTTTTTAATTTCCCCACTAGCTGCTATTGTAATTCTCTCTCGTCTCCCCTGCGCGAACGCATTTTGCTCCGATTTGGGGGACGACGACGACATGACTCCTGCAGATTTGAATGTACCCTATTCAGCGTTTGGAGTTGAGGAGCGGTCCCAGAGGTCGCTCGGTCCAAAAACGGGCACTGCTTTTTTCTTCTTTTTCCTTTTTAATTATGATTATTTCAACAGAACCCATATCTGCACAGTGAAGCTTTAGCTGGGATGGGAGGGAAACGGGGGGGTCCGTGCGCCCCAGGGATGTCTTTCGTGTTTCTCTGCCTCTATTTAAATTTTTAAACCAACCAACAAAAAAAAATTAACTTGGTAAAAATGTTTGACAGTTCGGTATGTTTTGCTCTAGTTTTGTTTTTGTTTTTTTAATTTGTTTGGGGGTATTTTTTTTTCTTTGCTTTAGTTGTTTTAGGGGTGTTTTAAGGAGAATGTGTTCAGCATTATGATGGTGCAATTTTTTTTAAGGAAATATTTTCATCATGGGGAGATAAAATAAATGGCACTTTACATTACAATGTGCTTCTTTCTCTCTCTCTCTCTTTTTTTTAAAAGTATAAATATAGGTGACCGTGCGTGGCTAATTATTTATTTCTACTTCCAAGAAAACTTTGCAGATGTACCCCTGTGGGTTTCAATAGCTCAATTTGAGGGAATTATTCCCATAAACCATTACAGGTAGCCCTCGACTTATAACAGTTCATTTAGTGACCGTTTGAAGATACAACGGCACTGAAAAAAGTGATTTATGATTGGTTTTCACACTTACAACCGTTGCAGCGTCCCCATAGTCACCTGATCAAAATTCAGACACTTGGCAACCGACTGATATTTATGACGGTTGCAGTGTCCCGGGGTCACGTGATCCCCTTTTGCGACCTTCTGACCAGCAAAGTCAATGGGGAAGCTGGATTCACTTAACGACCGTGTTACTCACAACTGCAGTGTTCACTTAACTGGCACGAAAAGTCGTAAAGTGGAGCAAAACTCAACTGTCTCGCTTAACAGATTTTTGGACTCGATTGTGTTCATAAGTCGAGGACTACCTGTACAATGCTGCAAATTGTAAAGCTAAAAGAAACAAAATGGTGTCTATTGGGACAAAGAAATCCTTATCCAGTGGTTCCATCGCTATAAAATATGTTTACCTTTCTGATCAGGTTCATTGCTTCATTCATTTCTTCAGTTTCTATAGTCGCCCAACTCAGCCAAGTGAACCAGAAGTTCCTTACATTAGGATGCCATTGAACAAGAATTTTAGATTTTAGTGGTAAGACTAGGCTGGGCTCCAAAACCAAGCAGGGATGGGAGACCACCATGTAATGCAGAGTATAGGCACGATAGGGACCCAGAAAAACATCTTGGAAGAAAATAGCAAACCAATCACCACTTAGTTATTTTTTATTTCTGTTTCATGTTAATAATATTTTTAAGGCTGATTCCATCAGGACTGCGGCGGAAGAGCCAGGTTTAAGAACTCATTTAAACAAAATTTAAGGGGAGGATGGTTTTCATATGGATCTCTGATGATGTTCTGCAGAGAGGCTGCCAACACGGAGAAGGCCGATTTTCTGGGTCCCATCAAGTGGCATTTTAATTGACAGGACCCAGAATTTACGACCCTTAATTTGGGATAGAGTCAAGGTGACTGAATGGAGCTGAGCGTTTACTGGCTGGATGCCCTTCCTGATGCCTACAGAGAGTTCACAGCAAATATTTTCTCTTTGCACCCCGAGAGAGAAACATCTGCCGCTACCTAGGATTTGAACTCTCAACCTTCCAAATGGGAGGCGAGCGTCTTCACCACTAGGCCACCGTGCTGCTGTGACAGGACCCAGAATATGCCTGATTAAGCAGATTGGCAGAAACCACGGGAGACGGGCTGGTCCTGTATCGGGAATAGCTTTAGATGGGATAACCGGCACTTATAAGAAGGGAACCAGCTTAGCTCCCAATGCAGAAGGTCTTCCAGGACACAAACATTGCCTACTCTATGAGTAGGACTTGTGAATGACTGACAGGCTGTACACCAAAGGGCAACAACCCCCTGTGTGGTCCAATTATGCAGTGGTCCAATTATCCAGAGCTGTTGAACGTCAGGAGTAAGTTCCTCCCACTGGACCTCTAGACATGAGAAGACAGAGCTAATCGGCCAAGGTCAAGTATCGTGCTAGTTGAGACGATCCGTTGATGTCAAATATCAACAGTATTTGACAGTTGATAGTTGACATCGATGGATGACCTCACTCAGCAGCCTCATATAAGTATAAAACAAGGAAGTGGAGAGTTGAGCCTAGAGTCAACCCAACTCGAGGGTCTCAAGCTTGATCACTTCCTCCACCCCACGGACACACCAATTGGATGTGACTACCAAGGAGGACAGTCCTTGTAACACTGGACCTCTTGACTTCCAACATGATGGTCCAGGAAGATATTTGGGTCAATGGTATCCAAAGCCATTGAGAGACCGAAGAGAACCAGGATGGTTCTACAATTGTCCTGGCTTTGCTGAAGGTCATCAAGCATGACCAATGTCCTGTCAGCATGACGTCCTTGTCCAAAACCTGCCTTGAGTAGGTCTAGATCATCACAGTCCTCCAGGAACCTCTGAGGAGCAACCCAACCAGTTTCTCATGGAGCCTGTCCAGGATTATTGTGACCAGCTAGGACCTCTTGAGGGGTTTGTGTCATCCCTCCCTTCAACAAAGGAATCATCACCACATGGACTTCACACATCACCACCTGGGGGGCTTTCACCAGCCAGCAAGGACATGTCTGGAATAAACAGTTGGCCAGGTTAAGAGTTGGTCACTGTGTTGACCTTGAACTCCTAGATTTAACTCAGACTCCACACCACATGGGACAAGTGAAGTTCTCCAGAAGGATCATCAACCTTGGAGGCGCGCTCAGCAATCCAACGACAGACTCTAGCACAGGGGTCTCAACCACTGTTCCCTCTAAGGTGCGCGGCCGCGTACGTAATGAGAGAATGCCGTGCGGTAGTTTCCAACTTCCGCGCGGCGTTTTCTAATGGCAGAGGCTGCGCGCCTGCGCGCCCGCGCACAGGAAAAGAGAGCGCCGCGCGCCAGTTTCTAACTGCCGCGTGGCGTTTTCTCCTGTTAAAGGGAACATTGGTCTCAACCTTGGCAACTTTTGAGAGTTGTGGACTTCCAACTTCCAGAAATGGTTGTAGGTCACATTTTTCAGCGCCGTCGCAACTTTGAACAGTCACTAAACGAACGGTTGTAAGTCGAGGACTACCTGTAGTGCAAATGGGGGTGGATCCTTGTGTGTTCAATCACGCTTGGCCAATAGAGAATTCTAGTCCAGTTGCCTTTTTTTGGGGGGGGGGAGCATCTTTGGGACAACCATGACCTGGATGATGGAAAATCTCCATAGACCTGCTTCCAAAATATTTATACTCTATAAGGGTTTGTTTGTTTATTAATGTATTTATAGAGCTGGCCACCTCACATCTTGTGACCTTGAACAGCCCTAAACAGACTAGATAAAAACAATATGAAATAAAATTGGTGCAAATGATGTAGTTCATTTCAACAGTTCATTTAGTGACCATTCAAAGTTACCACCGCACTGAAAAAAAAAGTCACTTATGACCATTTCTCAAACTTACGACCGCTGCAGCATCCCTACGGCCACGTGATCAAAATTCAGACGCTTGGCAAGTGACTCGTATTTATGACGGTTGCAGTGTCCCACGGTCATGTGAGTTCCCCTTTTGGGACCTTCTGACAAAGTCAAGGGGGGAAGCCAGACTCAACCCCACCGGGGTTAACAAACTTAACAAATGCAGTGATTCACTTAACAACGGTGGCAAGAAAGATTGTAAAAGGGAGCAAAACTCGCTTAACAAACATCTCACTTAGCAACATAAATTCTGGGCTCGATTGTGGTCATAAGTCAAGGACTACCTGTACTGTGTACGGTGGATGGATACATAGGTAGGTAGGTAGGTAGGTAGATAGATTGATAGATAGATGATAGATAGATAGATGTGGATAGAGATGGATGGATGGATGGTGGATAGAGAGAGAGATTGATAGATGATAGATGCTGGATAGAGATAAATAGATAGACAGTGGATAAAGATTGATTGATTGATTCATAGATGATAAGATGATAGACAGACAATAGATGATAGATATAGATGGATAGATGATAGACGATGATAGATAGATTATTTATTTATTTATTTATTTATTTATTTATTTATTTCTAAAATTTATATGCCGCCCAATTCCCGAAGGACTCTGGGCGGCTTACATCATATAAAAAATAAAAATAAAACATATAAAAACAATTTAAAAAACCATATCCATATTAAAATAAAGCATTCACACAACCATAAATGGGCCAATCAGAACACTATTGGCTCCAGGCCTGC
>QLTV01000446.1:280707-302158 GCA_003457575.1 Thermophis baileyi
TTCGACGAAGTCTCATTCGTCATCATCAGGCTGATTATCAGGCTTGTGTCTTCAGCCTCGTGCTTCTAGGAGCAATGCTAGGAAAATGCTCATCATTGCTCCTAGAAGCAGGAGGCTGAAGACACAAGCCTGATAATCAGCCCGATGATGACGAATGAGACTTCGTTGAAACGTCGCAATGACATCTCCAACTTCACGCGGGAGAAAACCTGAATAACCACAGACCTACATACAAATACCCGCGAAAACCTCAAAAAACAAATACATATATACATATATACATATATAGATAGATATAGATATAGATATGTGTGTGTGTGTATAGACACACACAAACACACACACACATATATATACTTATATACACACACATACACACATACACATATATACACATATATACACATACACACATATACATACACACACACATATATATACACACACACACATACAGTGTATATATATATACAGTATACATAGATATAGATATATGTGTGTGTATAGACACACACACACACACATATATATACTTATATACACACACATATACATACACACACATATATACACACACACACACATACAGTGTATATATATATATATACAGTGTATACATATATAGATATAGATATATACATATATACATATATAGATAGATATAGATATAGATATATGTGTGTGTGTATAGACACACACACACATATATATACTTATATACACACACATATACACACATATACATACACATACACACATATACATACACGCACACATATATACACACAGACATACACACACACACACACACACACCCTGAGCTTTCCAGTAAGGCATTCCACCTGGCGGTGCTTCAAGCGTCCTGTTTGTTAAGGGCCCCTTAGGTAACAATTGCAGGAGTTTGTCGTCACCTCGGCCGACCCAGGAACTTGGTGCTCGGAGCCAAAAAGCTGGGTGGGGAGGAGGGGGCGTGCGGGAAGCATGGGGCCCTTCCCCGCAGAGGATTTTGCCAAAGGAGCACGGGCAGGTGCGAAGGTGTTGCAACAAAGCAAGAGTGTGAGGCTGCCCCCTCCCAGATTTCCTGTGGCAGGAGGATCTGTCTCTCTCTCTCTCTCTCTTTTTTTAACCAATAGAAGAGACGATTTGTAGCTCGGGGTTGAGCTGTGGGGTGCTTGGTGCTCTCTGAGCTGGGTGGTTTTATTGCAGAGGTCTCGGTACTCAACCAGGTGACAAGCACTGATGATGTTACCTAGTTGGGTAATCAAACGTCTGCAAGAAAACCACCCAGCTCAGAGAGCACCAAGAACCCTACAGTCCTCCTCCTCCTCCTCCCCAAACCCCACCCTTTTCTAGCACTGATGACATTACCTAGTTGGGTAATGAAATGTCTGCAAGAAAACCACCCAGCTCAGAGAGCACCCCACAGTCCTCCTCCCCAAACCCCACCATCTTCTAGCACTGATAATATTTCGTAGTTCGGTCATGAAACGTCTGCAAGAAAACCACCCAGCTCAGAGGGCACCTAAGACCCCACACAGAAGGATTTTTGTGTAGGTCTTCTCCTTTAGATAGAATGTGAACCCATAAGAAAAGGGGTGAATTCTAGGATGAAGTTCTTGGTTTGCTCTTTCGTACGCTGTAGTGTATCATGTGAATTTCTTTTTCTATTGACTTTAGTTTTCTCCCATTGCTTCTGATGTCCATTCTACATTAGAGGGGGGGGGGGACATGCCGACCTTCTGGTTAAAATCCAGCAATCCTGGCTGTTTTGTTTCCAAACTTGGGAAATTTGGGATGTCTAGTTTAATGAAAAGAAGGACTAGGGGAAACAGGATAGCAGTGTTCCAATATTTGAGGGGCTCCTACAAAGATATGAGGGCAGGGGACGTCGAACTATTTTCCAAAGCACCAAAAGGCAATATGAGGAACAACGGATGGAAACTAACCAAGGAGAGAAGCAAACTAGAACTAAGGAGAAATTTGCTGACAGCAAGAACAATTAACCATTGGAATTACTTGCCACCAGAGTTGTAAATGCTCCAACACTGGAAGTTTTTAAGAAGAGATTGGATAACAATTTGTCTGAAGTGGTGTAAGTAACTCTTGTTATTCATTCTTTGAAGTTTCCAACCGTGACTTAGAAGAATAGAATAGAGCTGGAAGGGACCTTGGAGGTCTTCTAGTCCAACCCCCTGCTCAAGCAGGAGACCCTACACCTAAATGTCTATGGAGATTCTCAGTCATCGAGGTCATGGTTGTCCCAAAGGTGCTTTTTTCAAGAGGCAACTGGACTTCCTTGGGTTTTTGTTTTTTTTTGAAGACGGTTTTGCTTCTCATCCAAGAAGCTTCTTCACCTCAGAGCTGAAGAAGCTCCTTGGATGAGAAGCGAAACGTCTTCAAAGAAAAACAAGAAAGTCCAGTTGCCTCTTGAAAGAGCACCTTTGGAAGACCCCATACCAGAGGTGGATTGCTCCTGGTTTGGACCGGTTCTTTAGAACCGGTAGCGGGAATTTCCCACAGTTCGCCAAACCGGGAGGGATTGCTGGTTGGCCACGCTCACGAACCGGCTCTTTTTGGCAGTGCCATAGGCGGCGCCATTTTGTTTTTGGCTTTTGCGCACGCGCAGAAGCTGTTTTTTTGCTTCTGAGCATGCGCAGAAGCTGGGTTTTCGGCACTGCACATGCGGGTGCACGGCACGCACGCCCACGCGGTGCAGGAGGAAGCGAACCGGTGGTGAGGTAAGTTAGAACCCACCCCTGCCCCATACCATTTCAGACTGCCAATTGTCAGAAATGGTGTAGGGTCTCCTGCTTGGGTGGGGGGGTTGGACTAGATGACCTACAAGGTCCCTTCCAACTGTTAGTCTCTGAATCTCTCTCTCAGGCTTCCTTTAAATGTTCTTTAAGCATTTCCAAATTTTGAAACTGACCCGAAAGCCAGCCGTTCCCGAAGCCTTATAGACCCAACTCAGGACTTGGGTATATACAATTTACGCACAAAACCTCGTTCTGTAGCAGAAACGGTCCGAGAGTTTTGTAGCTACAAATAGTTTTTTGGGGTTCAGTAAAGCCGTATGTAAATCTCGGCTCGGTATGAACATGTCTCTTCAATGAGAATGCAATTATTTAGATTTCTCACAGTGGTTTAACTTGATTTCAGGACTGGTATAACTGGTGAGAGTGGGGGGGGGGGAGGAATTCTCTAAGGTCCTGTAGGGAAGTTCAGGACTGGCCTCGTTTGTAGGCAGTGAAGAAATGCAATGAATAACAACAACGGGTGAGTGTTGTAAAAGTCAAAATATCTGGAAAACGCAGCAAAGGGCCTGGCGGGTTATTTGCTAGCTAGAACTGCAATTTGTGGACTTCAATTCATAAGTCAAAACGTCTGGAAATTCAGCAAAGGGCCTGGCAGTTTATGTGCTAGCTAGAACTTCAATTTATGGACTTCAATTCATAAGTTCAAAATGTCTGGAAATTCAGCAAAGGGCCTGGTGGGTTATTTGGGAGTACTATTAAGCCTTGTGGACTTCAACTCCCAGAATTCCCCAGGCTGGCTGGGGAATTCTGGGAGTTAAAGCCCACAAGTCTTAAAAGTGGCCAACTTTGAATACCCCTGTGCTAGAATATCTGAAAAATAGAAATATGTTGCCTCTGACGTTGTTTGCGATGGTTCTTCAAGTTCCTTAAATTGGGAAGCGAGAAACCATCATTCATCAAAGCCCCTGGTTATTATGTGGGAGGGTTTCCACCAAAGCCAGCAGCAAAACCTGGTTTGAAACTGCCTTGGGAAGCTGTGGGAGCTTCATCACTGGAAGCTTTCAGAAAGAGACTGGACTGCCCAATCTGTCAGAAACGGGGTAGGGTCTCCTGCTTGGGCGGTGGCGGGGGGGGGGGGGTTGGACTAGATGACCTACAAGGTCCCTTTTGACTCTGTTATTCTGATTCTTTTAAGTGTACAATTTAGATGTAATGCAAAGTTACAGGTCGACCTCACCTTAACAATCGTTCATTGAGCGACCACTTGAAGTTACAATGGCACCGAAAAAAGTGAGGTCCTCGCACTTACGTCTATCGCAGCTTTCCTTACATATCAAAATTGACCCCTTGACAATGGTCACCGTGTCCTGGGGTCGTGTGATTGCTATTTGCAACCAGCTGTTTTCCAGGAAGCCCGAGTCAATGGGGGTAGCCAGATCTGCTTTAGGACCCCGTGATTCACTTAACAACTGTGTTGATTTACTTCACTCTGGCAAAGAAGGTTGTAAGATCAGGCGCAACTCGTTTAAGAACCATCTTAGCAGAAATTCTGGTCCCATTGAGGTTATAAATGGAGGCCTGGCCTACCTACTTGTCTAGTTGCATTGTGTGATGTGTTGTCGCCGGGGTGGGGAAGTGGGGAGGGTATTATTTTTGTTAATTTATTATTTTGTTATTTTCTTTTTTATTTTTTCATATACGATGTTTTTGTATTCGTGTAAGCCGCCTTGAGTCGCCGTGTGCGAATAGGCGGCAGTATAAATTTTCTTAAAAAAATAAAAAAGCAGCTCCACACTTCATTCACATTATAAGTCATAGTGTATTATTTATTATTAAACGTATATGCCGTCCATCTGATCAGACTGGGCGACTATTACAGATTAACAGAGTTGGAAGGGACCTTGTAGGTCATCTAGTCCAACCCACCCCCACCCCCACCCCCAGTGGTGGGCTGCAACCGGTTTAACAACCGGTTCGGTGATCGTATGCTTCGTGCGCGTATGCGCGCCTAACGCGCTCGCGCGCAGCATTCAAAATACAGCAATTGGAAGCTCAGCTGCTTACCTTCTAAGGCAGCCCCGGTAAGTAGAACAGCGGAGGCGCGGAAATCAGCTGTGCTGCGCGAATCAGCTGAGCCAGAAAGAAGGAAATATAGGACAGGATAGCGCAGGGGCGGGCAGGTGGGGCCAGCTGATCGTCGGAACTACCGGTTCGCCTGAAACGGTCCGAACCGGCAGCAGCCCGCCACTCCCCCCGCCCTGCCCAAGCAGACCCTACACCTTACATTTGGCTTAAAGAGCGATTGCATTATTATTTTTTTAAAGTTTTTGAACCCAAACTGATGAAGTACAGGTAGTCCTCGCCTTCCGACCACCATTGAACCCCAAATTTTGGTCACTAAGTGAAACACTTATTAAGGGAGTTTCCCCCCCTTTTACAACCTTTCCTGCCACCGTTGTTAAGCGACTCGCCGCACTTGTTCAATTAGTCGAACCGTCGTTAAGCGAATCGGGCTTTGCTCGTCAGAAGGTCACAAAAGGGGATTGCGTGACCCCGGGACCCTGCAAACCGTCGTAAATATGAGTCGATTGCCAAGCGTCTGAATTTGGATCCCGTGACCACGGGGATGCTGCGACGGCCCTTAAGGGTGAAAAACTGGTCCTGAGTTCACTTTTTTTCAGTGCCGTCGTAACTTTGAACGGTCACTAAGCAAACGGTTTTAAGCCGAGGACCAACTGTAATGCAAGTGGACTTCCGGCAGATAACTGGAAATCGAGCGTCAAATACCTACCCCGTGCCACTTATTCAAAGGCACGAAATATTACCGTTTCACATTTTTCCTGTCCTTCAAGATAAATTAGGCGTGCCATAAAGTTCTTTGTGCTTGAACTGGGGGGGGGGGAAGGGGTTTATATATAGGTAGTCCTCGACTTTACGACCACAACCGAGCCCCAAATTTCTGTTGTTAAGCGAGACATTTGTTCAATGAAGTTTGGCCCGTTTTTCAACTTTTCTCGGCACCGTTAAGCGAATCACTGCCGTGGATAAGCTAGTGACCTGGTTGTTAAGTGAATCGTGGCTTCCCCGTTGACTTTGCTTGTCAGGAGGTCGCAAAAAGAGGGATCACGTGACCCCGGGACACTCCAGAGGTCATCAATATGAACCCGTTGCCAAGCCTCTGAGTTTTG
Organism: Thermophis baileyi; assembly: GCA_003457575.1. NCBI lineage: Eukaryota > Metazoa > Chordata > Lepidosauria > Squamata > Dipsadidae > Thermophis > Thermophis baileyi. The sequence goes on from QLTV01000446.1 coordinate 286,652, forward strand.
ATCATGTTATCCTGGGGATGGCTGCATAGGTCGTAACTGTGAAAACATGGTCGTAAGTCACCTTTTTCAGTGCCGTCGTAACTTTGAAGAAACTGTCGTAAACCGAGGACTACCTGTATTTAAAACAAGGTGCTCGGGGATCTGGGGGATCTGTTTTGGATTGCCGGCTGCCCAGAGATGCGGCTGCTTTTGTTAAAATTAAAATTGAGCCCCATCCTGGCGGAGTTCACAGAATTAAGGGGGTCTCTGCGAAGACCCCCCCCCAAAATACCGGGGAGTCCTCGAACGATGGCCGTCGCTTCGCCATTTTCCCCTTGGAGCACGCCAGCTCTGGCTGCTTCTTTGCCGAATAAGTTCGTGGAAATCCGGCACGGTGTTCTCAGGAAGCCAAGGTCATAAAATGGAGAACCTTGGCTTCCCGGGGGGGGGGGGCGAGTGAGGACGAGAAAACGGCCTTGGGGGGGGGATTCTCTCACCAAGACAAAAGGTCCCATTGGAGCCACGGGGGACCTTGAGCTGCAATGGAGAGAGAAGATTCCTTCCTCAAGTCCAGGAGACCAGTTTTTTCCTGATCATTTCATTTCATTTCATTTCATTTCATTTCTTCTTCTTCTCCCTCTCCTCTTTTTCCTTCTCCTTCTCCTCTATCTCTTCCTCCTTCCTATTCTCCATCTCCTTCCCATTTCCCTTTCTTTCTCTTTTTCCTCCTTCTCCTCTTTTCTCCTCCTCCTCCTTCCTATTCTCCATCTCCTTCCCATTTCCCTTTCTTTCTGTTTTTCCTCCTTCTCCTCTTTTCTCCTCCTCCTCCTTCCTATTCTCCATCTTCTCCTCCTCCCCGTTTCCCTTTCCTTCTCTTTTTCCTCCTTCTCCATCTTCTCCCCCTTTTCCTCTTCCTCCTCCTTTTTTCCTCCTCCCCTTTTCCCTCTTCTCTTCCTCTTCCTCTCCTCCTCCTCCCCTCCTCCCCTTCCTTCTTTTTTCTCCATCTTCTTCTTCCTCTTTTTCCTTTTCCTCTTCCTCCTCCCCTTTTCCCACTTTTCTTCCTCTCCTCCCCTCTTCCCTTTCCTTCTTTTTTCCTCCATCTTCTCCCCCTTTTCCTCTTCCTCCTCCTTTTCTCCTCCTCCCCTTTTCCCTCTTTTCTTCCTCTTCCTCCCCTCCTCCCCTCTTCCCTTTCCTTCTTTTTCCTCCATCTTCTCCCCCTTTTCCTCTTCCTCTTTCCTCCTCCTCCTCCCTTCCTCTTCCTCCCTTTCGTTCTCTTCCTCTCCTTTCCTCCTCCTCCTGTTCCTCCTTCCCTTCCGCCCCCTATCCTCCTCCTCCTGCCATACTCTCTGAATACAGGTAGTCCTCGACTTACAACAGTTCATTTAGTGACCGTCCGAAGTTACAACGGCACTGAAAAAAAATCTGACTTAAGGCCATTTTTCACACGGCCATTGCGGCATCCCCAGGATCACGCGATTTACATTTGGACGCTTGGCAACTGGTTCACATTTACGATGGTTTGCAGCATCCCGGGGTCGCGCGATTCCCGTTTTGCGACCTTCTAACAAGCAAAGTCAACGGAGAAGCCAGATTCCCGTGACAGCCGTGTTCCTAACTGAGCCACTGCAGTGATTCACTTAACCGATGTGGCGAGGAAAGTCATAAAACGGGGCCAAACTCGCTTAACAAATTTCTCACTTAGCAACATCAATTTTGGGGGCTCAATTGTGCTCGTACGTTGAGAACTACCTGTAGTTTCACAGCCACGTGAGTGGCTGGCCAGGGCACGTGTGTCCGTGCACATGCATGGCCCCACTCGTGCGCGCACACATGTGCCTTGACCCTCCCACAAAAAAATCCCCTCTTCCCCCCCCTCTACGGGCCACCAACCCAGAAAGATTTGGGGAATTCTGACCTAGAGGCTGTATTTCTCAACCTCAGCACCTTTAAGAGGGGTGGGCTTCAACTCTCAGAATCCCCCCCCCAGCCAGTTTTGCTGGCTGAAGAATTCTGGGAGTTGAAGTGCAGGTGGCTTACATGTCCCAAACTTGAGAAATTAAGAAGCGTTCAAGCTGTTTTGATCTTGAACTGTCCCAAACAAGAGATAATCCAGTCCTTGAATAGTTGAATAGAATACAGCTGGAAGGGACCTTGGAGGTCTTCTAGTCCAGCCCCCCCTGCTCAAGCAGGAGAATCTATACTAAATGCTGACCCTAAGGTACCTATAGGAAGCAGAGGGACGATCTGCTAGGCCACAATTTGCTGAGTTTTCACCCTCGAACGAAGCCGGGGTTTCTTTACCTGGTACCTGGGCTCCAGCTTTTCTTCAATCTAATTCAACCGGGGTTCCACCTGACTCCCAACCAACTCTTAGCTGCAGGTGTGTGTGGTGTGAACGCCGCAGCTGCCGCCTGTTAGCAAAGAGAAGTTGCGGTGTGGTAGCAACGCCTAGAGTTGCGGTGAAGAACGTCTGAATGCAAATCCTGGATTAGCATTGTCAAGGAACACTGTGCAGACACGAGACATAATAGAATGGAATAGGAATAGGAATAGAGCTGGAAGGGACCTTGGAGGTCTTCTAGTCCAACCCCCTGCTCAAGCAAAAAAACCAACCCTATACTATTTCAAACAAGTGGTTGTCCAACCTCTTCTTAAAAACTCCCAGTGATGGACCATCCACAACTTCTGGAGGCAAGGAGTTCCACTGGTTAATTGTCCTCACTGTTAGGAAGTTTCTCCTTAATTCCAGGTTGCTTCTCTCCTTCATGAGTTTCCACCCATTGCTTCTTGTCCCGCCTTCTGCTGGTTTGGAAAATAAATTGACCCCCTTCTTCTTTGGGGCAGCCCCTCAAATACTGGAAGACTGCTATCATGTCGCCCCTAATTCTTCTTTTCTTTAGACTAGCCAAACCCAAAATCCTGCAGCCGTTCTTCATATGTTTTAGTCTCCAGGCCTTTCAGAGGTGGGTTTCAGCAAGTTCTGACCAGTTCTGGAGAACCGGTAGCGGAAATTTTGAGTAGTTCGGGGAACCGGTAGATACCACCTCTGACTGGCCCCGCCCCCATCTATTCTCTGCCTCCCGAGTCCCAGCTGATCGGGAGGAAATGGGGATTTTGCAGTAACCTTCCCCTGCCATGCCCACCAAACCACGCCCGCCAAGCCAAGCCACGCCCACAGAACCGGTAGTAAAAAAAATTGAATCCCACCACTGCCTTTGATCATCTTAGTTGCTCTTCTCTGAACTGTTTCCAAGTTCAGAATGACTGAAGCAGACAATAGCAGAGGTGGGTTCCTCCCGGTTCGCACCGGTTCTATAGAACCGGTAGCAAACCGCTGGTGACGTCACGGAGCCGGTTCTGTCGATGCCGGTCCGTGGATGCCGCCATCTTTTTTGGGGGGGGGGATTTTTTGCTATTTTTTCTTCTTCTGCGTATGCGCAGAAGCCGAGTCCCCGGCACTGCGCATGCGCCGCCATCTTGTTTTCAGCTTTTTTTAAAAAAAATTGTTTGCAAATTTTTGTCGCTGCGTGCGCGTGGCGTGCAATGCACACACAGCCACGCGGCGCGAGAGGAAGCGAACCGGCGGCGAGGTAAGTTAGAACCCACCCCTGGACAATAGGGAGTGAATTGAATGAATTATGAAGCAGGTCCCCCCTCCGCCCCCCCATCGTACGATTGGAGCAAATGCCTTGTGAAGTTAGCCAGGAATGTTGCATTTGTATAACTGTATTTGTATAATTTGTATAATTGTATAATTTGTATAATGGGTTGTATAACCCAGTACCGATTTGTTTTTTAATAATTTCTTCTCAAAATTGAATTGTTGATGGGCCCTTTTTCTACCAGATGCAAGAATTAGGTAGGCAGGTAGCATCCACAACTTCTGAAGGCAAGCTGTTCCACTGGTTAATTGTCCTCTCAGTTAGGAAGTTTCTCCTTAATTGCTTCTCTCTTTGAATAGTGTCCATCCATTGTTTCTTGTCCTGCCCTCTGGTGCTTTTAATCAGTCAATCAGAATAGAGCTGGAAGGGACCTTGGAGGCCTTCTAGTCCAGCGGTCACCAAGTGGTGGTCCGTGGACCACTGGTGGCCCACGAGAAAATTTTGGTGGTCCACAGAAAAATTATTTGCATTTTTTATATTGCACTAAATCAGGGGTCCTCAAACTACGGATACGTACAATGAACGCTTGTATTGCTGCAGAGAGTCTCCCCCTTCGGGGTCTTTTTGTGCGGGTCGGAGGGGGGCAGAAATTCCGACTTGGGGTCTGCTTCGGCCTCCTGGTGCGGGGCTTTGGGCGAAGGCTGGAGGGAAGCGCCGCTGGTGGCGAAGAGCCGGAGGGCCTCGTTCCAGTGGGACTGCATCATGGCCTGGAACTGGCTGACCATCTCAGCCCGCTGAACCTCCAGGCGCCAATACCTGGTCTTGCACTCCCACAGGTCTTCCCTCTGCTTGGAAAGCCTATGCTTCTAGTCCTCAGTGAGGTGCTTCTGCTGAGCCTCCTTCTCGGTCAGATCCAATTTGAACTGAGCCAGCTGTTTTGCCAACTCTTTCTCATGGTGGCTTCTTAGCTCCAACAACTGCTTCCTGTTGGGGCCCTAAGGAGCCCGGGCGGGCAGGGGAGGGGTGGCTGGGAGGGGAGGGGCGAGTAGAGGCCAGCGAGGCACCCCTCGACGCGAGTGACATCGAGTTGGCCATGCCCACCCAGTCACATGCCCACCTAGCCACGCCCCCCCAGCCGGTCATTAGGCAAATCATATTAGTGGTCCGTGGGATTTAAAATTATGAATGTAGTGGTCCCTGAGGTCCAAAAGGTTGGTGACCCCTGTTCTAGTCCAACCCCCTGCTCAAGCAGGAGACCCTATACCATTTCAGGCAGGTGGCTGTCCAGTCTCTTCTTAAAAACTTGCAGTGATAAAGCACTCACAACTTCTAGAGGCAAGCAGTTCCACTGGTTAATTGTTCTCACTGTTAGGAAGTTTCTCCTTAATTCCAGGTTGCTTCTCTCCTCAATTAGTTTCCATCAGTTGCTTCTTGTCCTGCCCTCTGGTGCTTTGGAAAATAGATTGACCCCCCTCTTCTTTGGGGCAGCCCCTCAAATACTGGAACACTGCTCTCATGTGTCCCCCCCCAGTCCTCCTTTTCTCTAGAGTAGCCATTTTATTCGTTTGTTCGTATGTTTTAGTCTCCAGGCCTTTGATCCTCTTAGCTGTTAAACGATCCTTCAACAGATTTGTGATCCGAGGTATATATAAATTATTTTAGGTATAATTCAAAGTGGCAAATGTGTGTATACAATCTCCCTGCTTCCCATTTCCCCCACCACAACCACCCTGTCAGGTGGGATAGGCTGGGAGAGACTGGTCCAACGTTACCCAGCTGGCTTTCATGCCAAAAATGGGAGTAGAACTCACCAGGGGTGGGTTCTAACTTACCTCACTGCCGGTTTGCTTCCTCCCGCGCCACATGTGCGCGCCTCGTGGGCGCGCGCGCGCGCATGCACAGTACCGAAAAATAAAAAAAGTCCCCCCCCCAAAAAAGAAACGCTGAAAACAAGATGGCGACGCATGCGCAGTGCCAGAAACTCAGCTTCTGCGCATGCGCAGAAGAAAATTTTTTAAAAAAAATTCCCCCCCCCCAAAAAAAGATGGCTGTGCCCATGGACCGTCACCGACTGAACCGGCTCCGTGACGTCACCATGACGTCACCAGCAGGTCGCTACCGGTTTGGGCAAACAAGTCCAAACCGGGAGGAACCCACCTCTGGAACTCACCATCTCTTGGTGATTGGCCTAAAGTCACCCAGCCAGCGTTCCTCCTTGAGATGAAACTAGAACTCACCGTCTCCTGGCAATTGGCCCAAAGTCACCTAGCCAGCTTTCACATCTAAGGCGGGATTAGAACTCAGCATCTCCTAGTGATTGGCCCAAAGTCACCCAGCCAGTTTTGCTCCCTGAGATGGAACTAGAACTCACAGTCTCCTGACAATTGGCTCAGAGTCACCTAGCCAGCTGTTATCCCTATGGCAGAACTAGAACTCACCATCGTCTGGTGGTGATTGGCCCAACGTCACCCAGCCAGCTTTCCTCCCTGAGATGGAACTAGAACTCACAGTCTCCTGGCAATTGGCTCAAAGTCACCCAACCAACTGTCATGCTTTCTGCAGAACTAGAACTCACAGTCTCCCGGTGATTGGCCCAAAGTCACCTAGCCGGCTTTCCTCCTTAAGGCAGGACTAGAACTCACTGTCTCCTGGGGATTGGCTCAAAAACACCCAGCCGACTGTCATTCCTACGACAGAACTAGAACTCACCATCTCCTGATGATTAGCCCAAAGTCACCCAGCCGGCTTTCATATCTAAGGCGGAACGTGTCTCATTTACTGGGGGCATAATATTCTCTTCCCGCCGGCTGCCCAGAGGCCCTGTTAGTGGGTGGCCCTGGCTTGTAAACACCATTCCCCAAACCGTAATTCATATTTTTTTGGAAAGATGGGCCTTTCCCCCCCCCCCCATTTCCTGCCAAGGACCGTCCGTAAAAGAGAAAGTTGCAAAGCCCAGCCATTGGCAAGCTGACCAAGCAGAGGAAAATACTTGGGGTTTTTTTTGTGCTGAGGGACCCCTCGTTTCTCCTTCCCCCAAAAGTGTACGAAGTTTAATTCGAACTTACGAGTAATTTATCTCCCCCCCCACCTCTATTTTTCTGCTCCTCTTTTTTTTTTTTTTTAATCCGTCTCTTCCCATCCTTGTTTGCTCCGTTTCCTGAATTTTTTTGTCTCTCGCAGGAAGGAGAGGGGAGGGTGGGACGCCTAATAGCAGGGCCCAGTTCCTAGGAATTTCGTCCTGGCTTCGCTTCCTCCCGAATCGCAATTTGCTTTTTCTGGTTGTTGTGTTGGTTTCCCCCCCCCTCCCCTTTTGGAAAGCTTGCACATCACGTGGGGAGCCTGCAAAGTCAAAACTTTTTAACTTTTTAAAACGCGGCGTGTTTCTTCTCCCCCGTCAGTCAGATATATTCTTTTTTTCCTTCCTTTTAATTCATTGTCATTTTATTATTTTGGGGGGGATCGAAGGCTGGCGATGAGCTGGAAGTCGCCCCCGCACAGTTTACCATTGTAATTGAGCCCGAGATTTCTCTTAAGCGAGACCGTTGTTAAGTGAGCTTGGATCCATTTCCCGACCGTTCTTGCCGACGTTGGGAAGTGAATCACTGCGGCTGTTAACAGTTCACTACCAGTACATGCGGTTTACTCGACTTAACGACCACAAAGGAGTCCCAAATTTCTTTTCCTAAGCGGGGCCGTCGTTAAGTGAGTTACAGCCCATTTTATGACCTTGTTTTGCCACAGTTGTTGTTCGAATCGTTGCAGTGAAGCGAATTTTACTGCGACTTTCCTGCCACAGTAAATTGCTAAGTGAATCACCGCACTTGTGTTAAGATAGTAACCCGGTCGCTAAGCGATTCCAGCTTCCCCATTGACGTTGCTCTTCAGAAGGTCGCAAAAGGGGATCACGGGACCCCGGGACATTGTGACCGTCATAAATAGGAGCCAGTTGGCAAGCGTCCACATTTTGATCGCTTGACCACAAGGATGCTGCAACGGTCGTAAGTGTAAAAAATGATCCTCATTCACCGTTTTCAGTGCGGACGGTCACTAAACGAATGTTGTAAGTTGAGGACTACCTCTGGTATTTGGCTGGGTCATTATTTGATCCAGTGCCTGTTCTGGTGCCTGCTGAGGTAAATTGGTGAGGGGAAAAGGCAGGAAGGAGGGAATTTATCCTATACACCTCTTAAATGCTGATTGAGAAATGAGGATCCTCCTTGGATAGAAGCAGTCTCTCTGAATATCAGAAGTGTCTTCCCTGAAGAAGGCTACTGCTTTGGATTGGCTTTTTTTTTTTTTTTAGAAATAAATTTGAGATGTTTTTTGGGCACTTAATAATGTGAATAATAGTGAATGGTATAGAATTAAGGAGAAATTCCCTAACAGAACAATTAACCAGTGGAACGACTTGCCACCTGAAGTTGTGGCTGCTCCATCACTGGAGGTTTCCAAGAAGAAATTGGACAGCCATTTGTCCAGAATGAGTATAGGATTTCCTGCTTGAGCCAGGGGGTTGTACTAGAAGACCTTCAAGGTCCTTTCCAACTCTCTTATTCTATATATTTGTTCTTTGAAGACCATGACTTGGAACAGGATAGAGCTGGAAGGGACCTTGGAGGTCATCTAGTCCAACCCCCGGCTCAAGCAGGAGACCCTATACCTAAATGTCTATGGACTGGACATCCATAGTTTGTTTGAAATGGTAGTGGGTTTCCCGCTTGAGCAGGGGGTTGGATTAGATGACCTTCCAGTTCCCTTCCTACTCTGTTAATCTAATTTAATCTAAAACCATGGATTAGATGACCTTCCAGTTCCCTTCCTACTCTGTTGTTCTGTTTTTCCGTTTCCGTTCCTTTGCACGATCCGTAAAATAGACATGGTGACGCACTTCAGAATAACCGCAGAGGTAGGAACGAGCCGTTGGGGAATTCAAGTGGCTAGTTCTGAGGGTTACAGTTAGTCCTCGACTTACAACCGTTCGCTTAGTGACCGTTCAAAGTCTGGCTCCTATTTATGACGGTCGCAGTTTCCCCGGGGGGGGGGTGTCACGTGATCCCCGTTTGCGACCTTCTGTTAAGCGAAGTCAATGGGGAAGCCCGGTTCCCTTAACGACCGTGTTGCTAACTTAACAACTTCAGTGATTTTACTTAAGAGCTGTTTGGCAAGATGGGCCAAACTCACTTCACCACTATCTCACTTAGCAACAGAAATTTCGGTTTCAATTGTGGTCATAAGTCGAGGACTCCCTATAGTTAATTCAAGGCCCAGTTACTGACATGCAGTTTGTGTGTCGGTTTTGTTAATTAAATTTGGATGTCTAATGTCTTGTTTGTACTACAGGTACAGGCCACAATTGAGCCCAAAATTTAGGTTGCTCAGTGAGACATGTGTTAAGTGAGGTTTGCCTCATTTTACCACATTTCTTTTGCCGCAGTTGGTAAGCGAATCACTGAAGCTTTTAAATTAGTCACCCGGGTTTCCCCGTTGACTTCGTTTGTCGGAAGGTCGCAAAAGGGGATCACGTGCCCCCGGGACGTTGCCGCTGTCGTAAGTGTGAATCAGTTGCCCAGCATCCGAATGTCAAACAGGAGGCTTCAACGGTCGTAAGTCTGAAAAACTGGTCCTAAGTCCCTTTTTTTCAGTGCCGTTGTAACTTCGAACGATCACTAAATGAACTGTTGTAAATCGAGGACTATCCTTAAAGGAGCTGTGTGGCCTAGCTTAGAAAACGACTTCTGTTTTGGTCCTTTCATTGAACTCATCTGACCTTCTTCCTTCTTCTTTTTTTTAAATGATTCAGCGTTTAGATTATTGCACTGTCTGGCTTCCTTTCTGCGTCGGGCTTAACTAGGTTAAATCCAGGGCGCACGTAATCCTAATCTGTTTGGAGGAAGGAATTGGTAATCCGCAGCCTGTTTCGTTCCCTTGACCCTGAGGTCTTCAAACTTGGCAACTTTAAGACTTGTGCATAGCTGGCTGGGGGAATTCTGGGAGTTGAAGTCCACAAGTCTTAAAGTTGCCAAGTTTGGGGACCCCTGCCTTGACCGTTGGGTGCGTTGGGTCAACCTGGGCAATGGATTCAATCCGGAAACCAGGTTAAATTGCGTTGCGCATTTACGACTTTGTGTTAAATAGTGCGTTGGTTCAATTGTGCACTGTGCGTTGATGAGACACGCTCGTGGGGACGCACGCATTGTAAAAACCTGGTCCGGCGTTGTGAGTGCGCCCCTGATAGCACAGGTAGTCCTCGACTTAACGATGGTTTGCTTAGTGTCCGTTCGAAGTTACAATAGCACTTAGGACCGTTTTTCAGACTTACGACCGTCCCAGCATCTCTCTCCGTGTTCAGGTGATCAAAATTCAGACACATGGCAACCGGTTCGTATTTACGACGGTTGCAGTGTGTCCCGGGGGGGGGTCACGTAATCCCCTTTTGCGACCGTCTGACGAGCAAAAGTCAACGGGGAAAGCCGGATTCGCTTAACAACCGGGTGACTTAAGTTAAGAACTGCAGGGATTCACTTAACAACAGTGGCAAGAAAGGTGGTAAAATGGGGCCAAACTCACTTAAAAACCGTCTCACTTAACGACAGGGAACAACAACCTTTCGAGGTGGCTTGGGCCGAAGTAGAGGGACTGGGCCAAAGTCATCCAGATGTTGAGATTTTGGGCTCAATTGTGGTCGTAAGTCGAGGACTCCTGTATTGGGAAAAATTTGGTCGAGCCTCGTGCCTCAGATAGTAGCCGGATACAAAGGGATTGTTAGAAGTTAGTCAAATTTCAGGTAGCCCCTTTCTAAATACAGGTAGTCCTTGATTTACAACAGTTCATTTAGTGACCTTTCGAAGTTACAACAGCACTGAAAGAAGTGACTTACGACCGTTTTTCACCCTTATGACCATCGCAGCATCCTCATGATGACGTGATGAAAATTCAGACGCTTGGCAACTGACTCACATTTATGACGGTTGCAGCATCCCGGGGTCACGCGATCCCCTCTTGCCATCTTCTGACAAGCACAAAGTCCATGGGGGACGCCGGATTCGCTTAACAACCGTGGTACTGATTTAACAGCCGCAGCGATTCACTTAACGACTGTGGCCAGAAAAATGGGGCAAGCGTCACTGAACAAAGGTCTCCCTTAAGCAACATAAATGTTGGCCTCCGTTGTTGGTCATAAATCGGCTGCCTGTAACGACAGTGGCTTATAGAATTGTGTGTTTGTGTTAACGCACAGTGAAGGGATTGGCAAAGCAGAGCTAGGCTTCCCAGCTGAATGGACAAAAGTCTGGATTGTAAATGAGCTGCCAAACAGCATTATTTTTATTATATTATTATTATTTATGTGACATTTAGATAGCTGTGCTCTCGTTGCCCAATGAGCTTGTGAAGCTAAGACCGTTGTGTTATGCTACAGGCAGTCCTCGACGTACGACGACAATGGAGCCCAAAATGTGCGTTTCTAAGCCGGACAGCCATTAAGTGAGCTTTGCCCCATTTTTCGACCTTTCTTGCCACTGCCGTTAAGTGAATCGCCGCGGTGGTTAAGTTAGCTGCACGGTTGTTAAGCGAATCGGGCTTCCCCGTGGACTTTGCTCGTCAGAAGGTCGCAAAAGAGGATCACTGCAACCGTCATAAATACGAGTCACTGGAACTGTCATAAATACGAGTCAGTTGCCAAGCGTCTGAATTTTGATCACGTGTCCACGGGGATGTTGCAAGTGTGAAAACGGTTGTAAGTCACTTTTTTCAGTGCCGTTGTAACTTTGGACCGTCGCTAAACGGATGTAAGTCGAGGACGACCCACGTATGGTTTATTTAGCCGTGGTTTATGAAATAAGCCATGGTTTGGCTTGGGGGATAGGCAATCTGCTATCCCAAAAAAGCCGAACCATCGGCGTTGGTAACCCCAGGTGAGAATCTCATATGAAAGAGAAAAAGTCCGATCGTTTTTGTGAGGTGTCCTGCCTCCGCGGGCGATGCCAGCGGCGCGTGAGCGGTGGCAGGGAGTTCCCAAGGTGGTGGGGAGGTGGAATGTGAACTCTCCTCCCTTCCAAGCCTTCCGATTGGCTAGCCCCGAGTCCTCGGCCTGTGAAATTATATGCTGGCTTGTGCGAATTCACGCCGGAAGACTCTCCTAAAATTGCCGAGCCCGGATTGTGTTCAACCCAAGCGGTACACTGGAAGGACCCAAGCAACTGGTTTTTCCTCCTTTGGGTGCTAGGCGTTGAAACACACACACACACACACACACACACACACACACAAAAAATACAACACAGCCCATCACTTGTGATTCATAGCCTGGTTTTTCGACTCCGGTGGAAACTTGCAGCTCGGTGATCTGTTCCTCTCCCCCCCACCCCACCTTCGGTACATACCAAAAGTCCTTCAGTGGATTCTTGCCAGCCAGGCTGGCAACCCTGCTGGGGTGTTGGTTGGCACCGCAGCTGCTGAATGGGCGTTTTTTTGTTTGTTTTTGTGGGAAAGACTCTTTGGGGGCGGGTGGGGCGAGGCGGGGTGGGGGACACAAGCCCAAATTCGCCGAAAGTGGATTAAATACATTTTTTAGGGAGGAGGAGATGAGCAACCGCAGAGGCCCGCGAGGTCGCAGGCCGGTGTTTCGACCGTTTGGACTCGCCGCACGACGGACCGATACCGTCCTTGGGTGCCGAGAGCTAATCGCTCTCTACGTCAGGGGTGTCAAACTTGATTTCATTGAGGGCCGCATCAGGGTTGTGTTTGACCTCGGGGGGGGGGGGCCAGGGTGGGTGAGGCCAGGGGGTGTGTGGCAGCTTGACATCACTCGTGTCGGGGGGCGCCTGTGGTGGCCCGAGCGCTCTGCCAGTGAAAACGGGCTCCCAAACTCCGTTTTCGGCTGGGACGGCCTCCTGCAACCCTCTGCCAGCGAAATCAGAGCTCGGGCGGCCACGTGCGGCCCTCCCGAGCTCCGTTTTCGTTGGCAGAGGCATCGCGGGCCGGTCCTTCGCTGTTTCCATGGCGGCCCTGCAGGCCAGATCCAAGCACCCTTGACCCTTGAGTTTGACACCCCCTGCTCTACGTACTCAGAAGGGGAAAGTCGCTCAACGGGTAGGGCCTGCTGCTTCCCGGATGCCCTGTGTTCAGTTCTCCGGGCCTACTCATTTGGCTGGATTACTGCAATGGCCCCACACAAGACTGCCCTTGAAGACAGTCCCGAAGGGCCTTTAAGAGGATTCTTCCAGGTTTATCGGGCTAGAGAAAGTTCAGTTTGGAGCAGGTGGGTGGCATCTTCCTTGTAGGGTCTCAAGGCCCTTTTAAGCTTTCCAGAAGGGCCTGTTATACAGATTGCTGGTCAACAGGCCGGATGTGAAACAGATGTTTGGAGCTTGACGTGTTTCTAGAATGATCCAGACACGTTTCCTGGAAGTTAGATCCACAAAGCCAGAACTGGATATTTCTAAAGAAACACCCTCTGCTTTGAACTCAGAAGCAATTAATCAGAATAGAGTTGGAAGGGACCTTGGAGGTCTTCTAGTCCAGCCCCCTGCTCAAGCAGGAGTCTTTATACCATTTCAGACAAGTGGCTGTCCAGTCTCTTCTTAAAAACCTCCAGTGATGGAGCACCCACAACTTCTGGTGGCAAGCAGTTCCACTGGTTAATTGTCCTCACGGTCAGGAAGTTTCTTCTTAATGCTAGAGCAGGGGGCTGGACTAGAAGACCTCCAAGGTCCCTTCTAGCTCTATTCTATTCTAATTCCAGGTTGCTTCTCTCTTTGATTAGTTTCCATCCATTGTTTCTTGTCCTGCCTTCTGGCGCTTTGGAGGACCCCATCTTTTTTGTGACAGCCCCTCTAATACTGGAATACAGGTAGTCCTCGGTTTACGACCACAATGGAGCCCAAAATTTATGTTGCTAAGCGAGACATTTGTGGGTTTTGCCCCATTTTGCGACCTTTCTTGCCACGGTTGTTAAGCGCATCATTGCAGTCGTCGTTAATCACAGGGTTGTTAAGTGAATCTGGCTTCCCCATTGACGTTGCTTGTCCGAAACGGATCAATCGTCATAAATACGAACCCGTTGCCAAGCCTCTGAATTTTGATCACACGACTGTGGCGATGCTGCAATGGTCGTAAGTGTGAAAAACGGTTGTCAGTCACTTTTTTTTTCACTGCTGTTGTAATTTTGAACCGTCGGTAAATGAACTCTTGTAAGTCAAGGACCATCCGGACTGCTATCGTGTCACCCTTAGTCCTTCTTGTCATTAAACTAGAGTCTAGACCAGTGATGGCGAACCTTTTTTTGCTCGGGTGCCAAAAGGGCACGTGCACACTCTATCGCGCACGTGTACGCATCCACACCCATAATGCAATGCCCTCCCCGTGCATGCGCGCACAACCCCCCACGCTGCCCCCTCCCACGCATGTGCGCAGGGCTCACTGAAGTCTCCGGACTTCCGGTAGGCCCGTTGGGGCCGTTTTTCGCCCTCCCCAGGCCCTGGAGGCTTTCCTGAAACCTGGGGAAGGCGAAAACAACCTTCCCCCCCCCCCCCCCCCCCCCCGCCCTCCAGAAGGCCGAAAATCAGCTGGCCAGTGCGCACATGCGCGCTGGAGCTGACCTAGGGCAATGCCTTGCGTGCCCTCAGATATGGCTCCACGCGTGCCATAGGTTCGCCATCACAGATCTAGACATACCCAATTCCTGCAACCGTTCTTTGTCTGTTTTAGCCTCCAGTCCCCTAATCATCTTTGTTGCTCTTCTCTGCACTCTTTCTAGAGTCTCGACATCTTTTTTATGTCGTGGCGACCAAAACTGGATGCCGTATTCCAAGTGTGGCCTTACTAAGACAGTACAAAGCAGTAGTATCACTTCTCGTGATCTTGATTCTATCCCTCTGTTAATGCATCTTAGGATTGTGTTCGCTCTTTTGGCTGCTGCAGCACATGGCTGGCTCATATTGAAGTGATTTTCCATTAGGACTCCAAGATCCATCTCACAATTACTACTATTAAACCAGGACTATTGAGCCAGAAGGTATGGGATACCTCCACATAGCTTGTTCAACAAATCCCTGTTTCAATAAACCATGGTTTAACATGATGGCTGAAACCTCTTTCTGTGTGTGTTTCCAGTTGAAGGTGTATTATTTCGTTCCAGTTTTCTCCCAGTTCAATACTCGTACATGTAGTCCTCGACTTAACGACCACAAAGGAGTCCCAAATTTCTTTTGCTAAGCAGGGCTGTCGTTAAGTGAATTACGACCCATTTTATGACCTCGTTTTGCCACAGTTGTTGTTCGAATCGTCGCAGTGAAGCGAATTGTGCCCCACTGCGTGACCTTTCCTGCCACAGTAAATTGCTAAGTGAATCACCTGCAGGTTGTATTAAGTTAGTAACTCGGTCGCTAAGCGAATCCGGCTTCCCTCATTGGCTTTGCTTGTCAGAAGGATGCAAAAGGGGAATCCTGTGACTTCGGGACACTGCAACTGTCATAAGTACTTGCCAGTTGCCAAGCCTCCAGATTTTGATCACATGATTGTGGCGACGCTTCTAACGGTCATAAGTGTGAGAAAAAGAGAAATTATTTTTTCCAGTGCCGTGGTGCCTTTGAACGGTCACTAAACAAACGGTCGTAAGTCAAGGACTACGTGCATTATTATTATTATCATTATCTCTTTTATTCATTAAACATGAAACTCAGTCAACTGAATAGTTAAAAATCTATCACAAATATCATTGACTGGCTCTGATGGTTGATACGGATTGCTGCCAGCATCCTAGGTATCAACCACGTTGTTGTTGTTGTTGTTCTTGTTCTTGTTCTTGTTCTTGTTCTTGTTGTTGTTGTTGTTGTTGTTGTTGTTGTTGTTGTTGTTGTTGTTGTTCTTCTTCTTCTTCTTCTTCTTCTTCTTCTTCTTCTTCTTCTTCTTCTTCTTCTTCTTCTTC
>QLTV01000446.1:322676-333784 GCA_003457575.1 Thermophis baileyi
TAGAGAAGAGTAAAAAAATGGAATGGGATGGAATGGAATGGAATGGAACGGAATGGAAAGGAATGGAATAGAATAGAATAGAATAGAATAGAATAGAATAGAATAGAATAGAATAGAATAGAATAGAATAGAATAGAATAGAATAGAATCATTTAACAGTCGTGTTACTGATTTAACAACTGATTCACTAAACAACTATGACAAGAAAGGTTGTAAAATGGGCCAAAACGTCCTTAACAACTGTCTTGCTTAACGACAGAAATTATGGCCTGAAATGTTGTATGTCAAGGACTGCCTACGGTCTCCTCAGCATGGCGACCGAGTCTGTGGCCAAGAGGAATTCTGGCCAGCCATGCATGGAGATCCTTGGAAAACGATTGAAGTGATCCATGGATCATCCTTCTACCCCAAGGGTTCCAAACTTGACAACTTTTAACCCTCGTGGACTTCAACTCCCAGAATTCCTCAGCCGGGCCAAGCTGAAGCATCACGTGATCCAAATTCGGAAGCTTGGCAACTGCTGTGTATTTATGACGGTCGCAATATCCCGGGGTCACGTAATCCACTTTGGCGACCTTCTGACAAGCAGAGTCAGTGAGGGAAGCCGGATTCGCTTAACGACCGTGTTGCGAACTTAATATCTGCAGCGATTCACTTAACAACTGGAAGAAAGGTCGTAAAAGAGGGCTTCTCACTTCGCTGTGTTGCTTAGGGCTCAGTTGTGGTCGTAAGTCGAGGACTACTTATATCCCTTGTTCGTCTTTCCTCAATAGAGGTAGTCCTTGACTTACAGCCATTCATTTAGTGACGATTCAACGTTACAATGGCACTGAAAAAAGTGACTCATGACTGGCCCTCCCACTTAAGTCCCCACGGTCCCATGAACAAAATTCAGGCACTTAAAAAACAACTGGCGGGTGTTCCTAACAACCGTGCGATACAGTTAACGACGGCAGCGGTTGGCTTAACAACTCTGCCTCAAAACGAGGTCCCCAAATTGGAACGGAACTCACTTAACCACCCGCCTTGCTTAGCAACAGAAATCCTCGTCCCGATTGGGCCTGTCATCAGAGCAATTTCACTCTTGTAACATACCAACAAGAACATGAGGACTAGTGGCATGAGATGTTGAACCTGACTGCTTACAATGTAATTATTACGGGCGGGGCTCATTTTTCAAGCAGCTGACCGGTTGGTGGGCTATGTAGTGGTTTACGTAGCATGCTGGTGGATTGTAGTCCGTAAACTGTGGTTTGGGTTAATCAGAGTTTGTCGATCTATGTTCCTACATTAGCAATGTGGGGAATGGAGAGGCCGCCTTTCCTGTTGGGAAACTTGCTTTTTAATACACCCGGGTGGTGTTTAGCCACACAACAACGACACAGGTGTGGTTTGTGTACTAAAATGCGAGGAAGAAACATTGTGGAGCTTCACTCCCGAATAATCCATGCTTGAAAAGTTGGGTTTTATCTCGGTGATCCCAGAATAAAATACAGGGAGTTCTGGACTTACAACGGTTCATTTAGTAGCCGTTCGAAGTTACGACGGCGCTGAAAAAAGTGACTTGTGACCCTTTTTTCACACTTAATGACCGTTGCAGCACCCCCGTGGTCAGGTGATCAAAATTCGGACGTCGTCGTCTTTTGGGACTAGGCCTTCTCTGTGGCGACCCCCCCCCCAGCCTCTGGAAACAGCGTCCCCTAGAGATAAGGACACCCCCATCTCTTGGAAGTTCTGAAAAGGCTTAAGGTCTCAGGTCTGGGAATGATGTGCTTATGGGGGCCCTCTGATTTATTCTGGTTTTAATGTTTTAGTTCATCTTAATTTGTTGTAGTTTAACTCCGAGAGGTTGTGTGTGTTTTCTTATTAGTTTTGTATTTGTAAGCTACCCAGACCGTACGGGAGTGAGTAGCTCTAATCAAGTTAGCACACTGTGGGGGTCCTTGGTGCTCTCAGAACTTGGTGACTTTCTTGGCAGACGTTTCATGACCCAACTAGGTAACTTCATCAGTGCTAGAAGGGGGTGGGGTTGGTAGAGAGGAGGAGGAGGAGGAGGAGGAAGGAAGTGGAGTCTTGGTGCTCTCTGAGCTCGGTTGTTTCCTTGCAGATGTTTCGTTACCCAACTAAGTAACATCAGGAATAGAGGGGATGGGATTTGTGGAGAGGAGGTGTCCTTGGTACTCTCTAAACTTGGTTGTTTTCTTGCAGACGTTTCATGACCCAACTAGGTAACATCATCAGTGCTAGAAGGCTGTGAGGTTTACTCTCATTTTATATACTAGTGGCTTGCCCACTAGTGGAAGTGTTCTTGATGGTTCCTTGATTAGGCCGTTAAATTGCTAGTATATAAACAGTATAACAAACCTCATTGCCTTCTAACACTGATGACGTTACCCAGTTGGGTAATGAAACGTCTATAAGAGCTCTGAGAGCACCAGGGACCCCACAGTTCAACCCTGAGCTTCAAATATTCTCTTCTATCAGTCAAGCTAAAATATAAAGAAAACAGTTTTCTCGGCAATACCACATAATTTGCCCACAAAGACCACAGCAGCCATTTTGCAGAAGCCCCCAAGCAGCATCTCCTCGTCGCCTATTAAAGATTGGAAGACCTTCTGGTTATTTCTTTAGTCTAGGGCAGGGGTCCCCAAACTTGGCAGCTTTAAGACTTGTGGACTTCAACTCCCAGAATTCTCCATCCAGTAGGTGCTGGCTGAGGAATTCTGGGAGTTGAAGTCCACAAGTCTTAAAGTTGCCAAGTTTGAAGACCTCTGGTCTAGGGCATCTCCAAACTTGGCCACTTTAAGACTTGTGGACTTCAACTTCCTGAATTCTCCAGCCAGTAGGTGCTGGCCGAGGAATTCTGGGAGTTGAAGTCCACAAGTCTTAAAGTGCCTAAGTTTGGAGACCCTTGTGTTAGTCAGTTAACTGGAACTAACTGGCACAAGTGACTCTCATGTACGGGGGGGGGGGAATAATTGTTTGTGGCTGTACAAAATTGAGAGTTAGGGAAAGCGCTCGTTGCTGACCCCCTGTGTCTTGATTGACCACGTGCGTCTTGCCTCTGTCTTCACAGCCCTCTGGTGCCAGCATGGAGGGCGGTGTGGATGGCCCCATTGGGATCCCCTTTCCCGACCACAGCAGTGACATCTTGAGCAGCCTGAACGAGCAGAGGAACAACGGGCTGCTTTGCGACGTGGTGATCCTGGTGGACGGGCAGGAGTTCCCCACCCATCGCTCGGTCTTGGCGGCCTGCAGCCAATACTTCAAGAAGCTCTTCACCTCGGGGCTGGTGGTCGACCAACAGAACGTGTACGAGATCGACTTTGTGGATGCGGACGCCCTCTCTGCCTTGCTGGAATTCGCCTACACCGCCACTTTGACCGTCAGCACTTCGAACGTCGGCGAGATCCTCAATGCCGCCAAGCTGCTAGAGATCGAGGCGGTGAGGGACGTCTGCACGGATCTCCTGGACCGGAAGATTCTGGCCAAAACGGACCAGATGGATACAGTAGATCAAATTGATCAAAGGAACAATCTCCGAGCAAAAGAATACCTGGAGTTTTTCCAGAGTAATCCCATCAACGGCCAACAGGGCAACTTTCCATGGACCAACCAAGACTTGAGAGACCTTCAGAGGCTCACCTTCCGTGGCCGAGAGGAGGACGAAGAGCCGGATTGCAACGGCATGGACTTCTACTCGCAGGCCGCCCTCAGTGACAGACCAAAGGTAAACGACTGTGATCCCGATGCCAAGCACGCCATGTGGGACGAGGACGAGGTGACTGGCCAGGGACCCTTGTTCCCCGCTTCTCAAAATGGACAATTCGGCGGGCGTAGCCTGCCGGTGTCCTTGGGGGAGGATGACGTACCAGCGGGTGTTCAGTTGGACCAGCAGGAGGTGGGAGATTCTCCGCCGTTTGCTTCCGGCGGACCCGAGCGAGAGGAGGACCCCCGAGAAGTGGACGGCTTGGCCGCCAGCGCGCTCCTGCAGCAAATGATCAATTCAGTGGGACGGCAACAACTGGCCGACGAGGACCGCAAGGACGACGACGGAGTCATGGATTATTACTTGAATTATTTTAGCACTTCCCAGGAGGGCGGCGAATATCCGTCCTGGTCTCAGAAGGTGGAGAAGAAAATCCGCGCAAAAGCATTCCAGAAATGTCCCATCTGCGAGAAAGTGATCCAAGGAGCCGGCAAGCTCCCACGCCATATTCGAACCCACACCGGCGAGAAGCCGTATGAGTGTAACATTTGCAAAGTTCGGTTTACAAGGTAAGCGGGGAACCGCAGAGGGGAAAGAAGCTGGGGGGGGGGAGTCCCTTGTCGAGAAATTCCAAAACAGGTAGTCTGTGACTTTGCGACCACAGCGGAACCCAAAATTTCTGTTGCTGATCAAGACAGCCGCAGCCAATTGTGCCACAATTGTTAAATGAATCGCTGCATTTGTTAAGCGAATCTGGCTTGTCGGAAGTTCACAAAAGGAAACCACATGACCCCGGGACTCTGCAACCATCATAAGTACATGCCAGTTGCCAGGCGTCCGAATTTTGATTACGTGACCACGGGGATGCTGCAACGGTCATGTGAAAAACGGTCGTAAGTCCCTTTTTTCAGTGCCGTTGTAACTTTGAACGGTCACTAAACGAGCTGTTGTTAAATCGAGGACTACCTGTATTTAAACCAATCCCAGGGACAACGTAGCTAAAATTCCCAGAATTGGACTGAGATTGGCTGTATGTCCACCTTGTCGTTCTTTTTTAGCTTTTCGATTATACCCTCATCATGGGACGATACTCATTTGCTGGGGTCGCAGTGGCTCAGCGGGTAAAGACACTGAGCTTGTCAGCTGAAGAGCTGACAGCCCGGGTTCGAGACCCGAGCGTCATGTGACGGTGTGAGCTCCCGTTCCTTGTTCCAGCTCCTGCCCAAGCTAGCAGCTCAAAAACATGCAAAGGCGAGTAGATACATAGGTACCACTTCGTGCAAAGGCGAGTAGATAAATAGGTATCACTTCGGTGGGAAAGTAACAGCGTTCTGTGTGCCACCGAAATTTTCTTTGGACAACGCTGGCTCCCTCAGCCAAAAAACGGAGATGAACATCACCCCCTAAAATCGGACATGACTGACAGGGAAACCTTTATCTTTACTTACTCATTTGTCCTCCATATGGAGAATGCCAGGCCATGTCTGATTTCAATGAGGGTTGTTTAATTTGGTCTTCCTACACTTTGGGGAAGGAGGTTGTTGAAGATGTTTCCAAATTTGACTGGGACACTTTTATCAAGATCAGAGTGTGCATATTTTTATGTGCTGCACAGCCAAGAAAGGCTGTGTGGTCTACAGATAGTCCTCGACTTATGATGCGATTAGGATTGGGATTTCTTTCACTAAATGAGTCTTCATCTGACCGGATCCTATTTTACAACCATTTTTATTGCAGTTGTTAAGCAAATCAAAACAGAACAGAATAACCAAATTGGAAGGGACCTCAGAGGTCTTCTAGTCCAACCCCCTGCTCAGGCAGGAAATTCTATACCATTTCAGACAAATGGCTGTCCAGTCTCTTCTTAAAAACCTCCAGCGATGAAGCACCCACAAGTTCTGGAGGCAAGTCGTTCCACCGGTTCATTGTTCTCACTGTCAAGATCATGTGGTCCTTAAGTGAATCTAATTTCGCCAGTTGGCTTTGCCGGTTGGAAGCTTGTGATCACGGGACTGTTAAGATGCCGCAATTGTCATAAATACAAGGGTGGCACCCAAATTGTGATCGTATGACTGCAGTGGTTGTAGTTTTGAAGACCAGTCCTAAGTCACTTTTTCTACCACCAACAGCCATGGGTGTTTGTAGAAGCCCACAATTGAACAGGGTATTTGATCTCTAGCAACCCCCAACAGACCTCGAGAGAGACCGTGATCTCCAGATATTTTGCGTCTCCAAATTTCACAATATTTTTTTTTACGGACAGTTTGTGCCTGCTGAAATTGATGGCAGATAGAGCCCCAAATATATCCGTGGATCCAGGCTGCCTCCTTCTGGAGAGACTGTAACCTCTCTTTTTTAAATTAGTTTATAATATGAAATACAAAAGAAAATAGGGAAAGGAAAAGGAAAATTGTAGGGAAAAGGAGAAAAAGAAAGAAAAGGCATTGACTTTTGACTCCCTTTGGTGCAGTAGAATAAGATAATAGCATCAAACCTCAACTTTTTACTTTGACATAATAGTATAAACTAGCCATTTCTATAAAAACAAACCTATCTCATCGGTAAACCCCAAAATCAAAGTTTCATATTTTTCCCCCCACCTCGAGCACAAAGTCCAGAAGCGGTTTCCAAGTAGAAATGAAAGTCATTGTGTTGTTTTATTTCCCCCACCTCGAGCACAAAATCCAGAAGCGGTTTCCAAGTAGAAACAAAAGTCATTCTGTTGTTTTATTTCCCCCACCTCGAGCACAAAGTCCAGAAGCGGTTTCCAAGTAGAAATGAAAGTCATTCTGTTTTTTTCTTTAATAGTAATCACTATTCTCAATTGAGAATCCAAAGTCTCTACAGCAGTGTTTCTCAACTTTAAGACTTCTGGGCTTCAACTCCCAGAATTCCCCAGCCAGCTAGAATTCTGGGAGTTGAGGTCCAGGCCTTTCAAAGTTGCCGAGTTTTGAGAAACGCTGCTATAGAGACTCTGGATTGATAGATTGAGTTGAAGACCCCATCGGTTAAATCTCTAGCGTCTCTGTTCGCACACAACACAAGTTGGACCAGTTTTCACTCCTGGGGAGGGTTGGGCTCTTTTTTTTTTTTGGGTGGCCGAGCAGGTTGGGCCAACCAGGCTCGCTCGGCGAGTCCTTCCTTGTGCAAATCCAGGAACCGAATTCACTCGGTCACCACGGCTGCCTGCGGGGGGGGGGGTCTCGGAGTGAGTGATGGAGAAGAAGAAACACTATGGCCGAGAATGGAGGCTGCTTTTTTTCTCCTTAGAGACTTGGTTTTTTTGCTTGCTTCTTTGTTTCCAGAAGGATCTTCTGGGCAAGAGGCCAGCCGGTTGCTCGTGACCTCGAAGTAGAGGATGCAAATTATTCTCCCATCCCCACCCCACCCCCTTTAATGTTCTTAGAGCCGTTCTCCCACTCCTGGGATGGAGGGGGGGCTTCCCTTTGCATTAAAATTGTTCTTCCAAGCCCTGTCATGCATTATGAAAATTGAGCTTCCAAGCAGGCTGAATGCGGTGCAGAAGGTTGCATTGCTCTCCCGTAAACCTATTTGCCAAATCTTATTCTGCCTAAACAGAGGGATGGAATCAAGATCACGTGAAGGGTTAACACCACTTTATAAGGCCTTGGTAAGGCCACACTTGGAATACGGCATCCAGTTTTGGTCGCCACGATGTAAAAAAGATGTGGAGACTCTAGAAAGAGTGCAGAAAAGAGCAACAAACAGGATTAAGGGACTGGAGGCCAAAACTTTATGGTTTAATGGACTACAGATTACAGATTAATAGAGTTGGAAGGGACCTTGTAGGTCATCTAGTCCAACCCCCCGCCCAAGCAGGAGACATTACACCATTTCTGACAAACGGCAGTGCAATCTCTTCTTCAAACATATAAAGAACGGTTGTATAGCTAAAATTAAGGATGAGCTGAATTCTCTTCCTTTGGCAAAAGACCTCCTGGGGTTTTTTGGGGGGGGGGTGAGGAGGAGGAAGATGGGAGATGCTTTGTCCTCTTACACCAGAGGTCTTCAAACTTGGCAACTTTAAGACTTGTGGACTTCAACTCCAAGAATTCTCCAGCCAGCTATGCTGGGAGTTGAAGTCCACAAGTCTTAAAGTTGCCACGTTTGGGGACCCCTGTCTTACACCATCCCACCCTCCCCACCCACAAACCCCAAAGCTATGTCTCTAGCTCCCCTCCAGAGAGTTGCACTGAGTTGCAGCTCAACCGACAAGACTCCATCATCTTAACACCGAGAAGACATTTCCACTCTCCTCCTCCTGGCTTTGGTTTATGATGCTTTTAGCCCGTCCAGTCAGGGGAATACTCTGAGCCATCCAGAGTCCATTAAAAAGATTTTTCGAGGCCTGGAACGACATAAGACGGTATAAAACAGGAACATCGGATTAGCTTCCTCTCTCTGGGACTCTGAAGAGCGGCCTGAAGCCCAGGCTGTCTCCGAAACGATGCTGCGTTTTGCATTGCTGGACATTCATTGCCCATCCTGGGGGCTGTGCCACAACAACCGCAACGGCCAGAGGTGGGATTCACATCATTTCTCTACCGGTTCGCCCAGCACCGAAAATGTGAGAGCGCACGCACGCTCACTTCAGTCACGTGCGCGCCTTCCGCGCATGCGTGCGGCCTCCTGCGCATGCGCTTTGCTCGCACGCACGGCTTGCACGCATGCGCGTGGCTTGAAAACGTGGCTAAATAGGACGGCATAACACCGGGGTGGGTGGGCGGGGGCGGGCCCACCCGCAGGTTGCTACTACCGGTTCGCCCGAACCGGTCTGAACCGGCTGAATACCCACCTCTGGCAACGGTGCTCCAAATTTCCGTTGCTAAGCGAGACGGTTGATAAGTCATTTTTTTTTGACTCACCTTTCTTGCTTCCGTTGTTAAGCGAATCACGGCAGTTATTGAGTTAGTCCCACGCTGGTTCAGTGAATCCCCCGTGGATTTTGCTTGTCGGGAAAAGGTGATCACATGACCCCGGGACACTACAACCGTCGTAAATACGAACCGCTGGCCCGGCGTCTTCAATTTTGATCACGTGATCGTGGAGATGCCGCAACGGTCGTAAGTGCGAAAAAGGGTCATAAGTGACTTTTTTCAGTGCCGTTGTGACTCTGGACGGTCACTAAACGAACCGTTGTAAGTCGAGGACTGACTGTACTTGAAAAACTCGTGGAGGAAGGCACAAGACAATCTGGGTTTTGTTTTGTTTTCCCAGCTTCCGTGCAAACAGGGTCTGACTCCGATTCAACCGTTTTTGCTCATAAAGTTATTTTTATAATGCTTAGTTAATTTTTATCCACTTAAGGGTCGTTCCAGTCTCCTCTTTTGACTGCAACCAGGCTGGCACTCAGCAGCTCGGTTTAATAATACAAGGTGCTAGTTATTAAAAGGAATAAGAGTTGCAACCTATTTAGGTAACCGAGCAGAACTTAGCCCTAAGAAAAAATTCTTTAGCCTGTTTTAGAGGCTGGGAGAGGAGGAAGTTAGTGCCTTTCCAATATGGATGCCTTTCTCAAGCATGGACTACAACTCCCAGAGTCCTCCAGTTAGCATGGAACTTGAAAGTGGCTCTCGCAATATGTGGATATACTCAGGGAGCAATTGTCAACTCCCAGAATTCCCCAGCCAGCGTGACCATTCCTAAGAATTCTGGGAGTTGAAAGCTGCTCTCTGGGTATGTGGACTTCAACTCCCAGAATTCCCCAGTTAGCATGGAAGTTGAAAGTGGCTCAACTTGCATTATGTGGATATATCCAGGGAGCAATTTTCAACTCCCAGAATTCCCCAGCCAGCATGATTTGTCCCTGAGAATTCTGGGAGTTGAATGTCTCTTTCCAGTAAATGAATTTCAACTCCCAGAATTCCCCAGCCAGTATGAGCATTCCTGAGAATTCAGCTGAATTCTAATTTAAAAAAACAAAACAAAATACAAAGGAAATAATAGAGCAAAGAAAGAAATTAAAAATGAGTGTTGAAGTCCTCAGATCCGAAAGTTGTCTAAATTGAAAAACGTTACTTTTAAAATAGCGTTTTTTTTAAACTTGCCCACTGTAAGACATGAGGATTACAACTCCCAGAATACCCCAGCCTGCCATACATACTCTCAGTTCTTAAAAGAGGCTGCTTTGAATGTTCTTCTCAATTCCATACGGCGGTGTTTCACAACTCCGCAGCTTTAAGACCCCTGGACTTCAACTCCCAGAATTCCCCACCCAGCTATTCTGGGAGTTGAAATCCACCCTCTGTCGACTCTGAAGTTGGCCTAAGCAAGGCCATTTTCTAGCTTCAGCGTTGCCACACTGGAGCTGAGGGTTAGGGAGTGGGGAGTAGAGATAGAGGGGGTTGTAGCCAAAACAAAATACTTTCTCTTGGGAACCAAGGACATTCCCACAGGTGGTCGGAGAGAGGTGGAGTGAGGTTACCAGGCAACCGGATGACACGATGGTTGGACCATGTGACTGACTGACTGGGGAAGGGGAAAAACTTTTTCTTTCAACTTGGTGAAAACTGCGGGAATATTCCGAGTCGGTTTTCGCCAGCCTGTGCCAATATGATATTTCCAATAAATCAGTTCTTTGAATCTGCCTCCCTCGGAGTCCTATTTATCATGGGAGTATTACTTAGAATCCTGACACCCACCTTCAAGTGGCCAAGTTTGAAAAAAAACACGGCTTGGATCTCTGCAGATACCTAGCTTGACAGAGGGTGGATTTCAAGACGAGAAAAAGAGCGAGCTCGGTCAGCGAGCCAATTCGCCCTGACTCTCTTTTTTTCCCTTTTTTCCCTCCCCCACAGGCAAGACAAGCTGAAGGTCCACATGAGAAAACACACCGGGGAGAAGCCCTACTTGTGCCAGCAATGCGGGGCTGCCTTCGCCCACAACTACGACCTGAAAAATCACATGCGCGTCCACACGGGCCTCCGCCCTTACCAGTGCGAGAGCTGCTTCAAGACTTTTGTCCGATCCGACCATTTGCATCGGCACCTTAAAAAAGATGGCTGCAACGGCATCCCTTCCCGCCGGGGGCGCAAACCCCGGGTGAGAGAAGCGGCTGTCGCCCCGGTCCCAAGTTCGAATCCCGATGACAGCAGCCTGGCGGGGGGCGAGGAGGCCGAGGAGACGCAGGGGCCCGCCGTGCCCCAGGACGAGTTAGAACAGCACTTTGAAGATAATTCGAACGCCCACGCGGCGTCGGGAAGTTTGAATGTAGCTGGGGAGATTGTCTGAGGGGGATTTAAAAAAAAAAAAACCGAGGACTTTCCTAAACCAAAAAGAAAAAAAAAAGTGTCACAAAATCTAGTTATAACTTTCCTCCGGTTCCTCTTGAGATAAAATATATATATATATGGTTTCTTCACTTTTTTGGGGGGGGGGG
>QLTV01000446.1:341339-351929 GCA_003457575.1 Thermophis baileyi
TTCTTTTTCTTCTTCTTCTTCTTCTTCTTCTTCTTCTTCTTCTTCTTCTTCTTCTTCTTCTTCTTCTTCTTCTTCTCCTCCTCCTCCTCCTCCTCCTCCTCCTCCTCCTCCTCCCCCTCCTCTTCCTCTTTTTCTTCCTCCTCCTCCTCCTCCTCTTCTTCTTCTCCTCCTCCTCCTCTTCTTCCTCCTCCCTCTTTTTCTTCCTCCTCCTCCTCCTCCTCTTCTTTTTCTTCTCCTTTTCCTTCAGGTCCAGCCGCCCAACGTTGTCCTGTAAAACAAAGCTACACATCTATTTATAATTTCTGCTTACACCGAAAGTTTTATTTAAGTTGAAAGGAAACTTTTCAATGTAAACTGTTGGGTTTGTTTTGTTTTGTTTTGTTTTGTTTTTCCCCAATTAAAAAAAACCAACAACTTTTCTTCTAACTGTCCATGTGAGATTAGTTTCCTAGGTGGGTGTCCATTTAAAGTATCCCTTTTTTTAGCCTATGGAGAACTTTAATAAAATGCTTTATTAAAGCTATGTGTTCTAAGAATATATATTATGATATATGAAATATATATATATATACACACAAAAGAGAGAGTTTGAATTTTATTCTGAGAGCGGGTCATAAAACTCTCTTTTTTCCCTTTACCAAAAAAAAAAAAAAAATGTTGTTTAGCTACAGGGACGATAAAGTGACAATTCCATCAGCTAAAAGCCAATTTTCTTAAATCCTATTATTACTGTTATTATTATTCAGAGCACTCTAAATGTTCATTTTCTTGTAAAAAAAAATAATAATAAACCGACTTTAAACAACTAATTTACTGTTGTTGAGTGAGCAAAAGCACAGAGAAGACATTCCGTGTTTGTTGGATAGGGGTTTTTTCTTTAAAAAAAACATTTTGGGGGGGAGATAAATGCAGAATAAATATATAAAAACATGAAATGCACTTTTTGCAGAGGGAGGGATATATAAAATTTAAAATGCAGTTGCTCTTTTGTTCTTGTATATAAGATTACCCCCTTGAAAAGCTAATGTAATAAATGCTAATTTTAATTGCCTATTTTTTGATATCTTTTTTTTTTTTAATAAAGAGCTCTAAAATGTTGATCTTCGTGGTTGAAAATATGAAGAGAGAGAGGGGGGGAGGGGAACAGATGAAGGATGATAAAACGCAGTTGTTTGCTCAAAGGGCCAACCTAGGTGACGATAGGACCTTGGGAGTTGGGCGGCATACAAATTTAATAAATAATAATAATTTAATAAATAATATTCTCAATCGTGTGTGTCTAGATCAGCATCGGATTTTAAAATAGCTGTGACACTTTCCAAGTAGTCTGTAAACCAGGGGTGTCAAACTCGATTTCATTGAAGGCCGCATCAAGGTTGTGTTTAACCTCGGGGGGCCGGGGTGAGTTTGGCCAGCATGACATCACTCATGTTGGGGGGGGCGCCTGTGGTGGCCCGAGCACTCTGCCAGCGAAAACGGGCTCCCGAGCTCCATTTTCGGCTGCAATGGCCTCCTGCAACCCTCTGCCAGCGAAAATGGAGCTGGGGAGGGCCGGTGTGGCCCTCGCGAGCTCCATTTTCGCTGGCAGAGGCTCCGTTTTCGCTGGCAGAGGCTCCGTTTTCGCTGGCAGAGGCACCGCGTGCCCATCCGCTGTTTCCAGGGTGGAGGCCACATATCCGGAGGCCACATCTAAGCACCCCACGGGCGGGATCCGGCCCCAAGGCCTTGAGTTTGACACCCCTGCTGTAAACTAACCGGGTTCCTTCACAGAAGCCAGTTAGGAACCTTTGTTTATAAATTCGCTTTCCTATCATAACCAGGCAAAGTGGGGGGGGGGTTGCTCCCAGATATTATAACCCCCGTCCCTCCCCACGAATCCAAATGGATGGGTCCATGGTAGGTATATTGTTTGCCGTGATTGCAGATTCACAAATGCCATTCAGCGGGGGACTCCAACGACTTGTTTAGGAACGGCTGCAGATTTTTAAAAACGCCATTTCCCAGCCCCGAATTTAGACCTGCAGGTTCCCATCTGCCCCCGAACAGCCGCTTCTCCGAATCTTTTCTTTCTTTTTTTTTTTTAATTCAAAAATTTCAAAAAGCCAATAGCAATCAGACAGGGTCGTTGCATCCATAGGTGCCTTTTAGACAGTCAAGGCCATTGAAAAAATGTCCTATAGCAGTGTTGGTGAACCTTTTTGGCACCGAGTGCCGAAAAGGGAGCACGCACACACGTGCAGGGGGGCACAGAAACCGGAAGAGCAGCTCCCCGGCTCGCATGTGCGCGCTGGGAAGCTGAGCTTCCAGTTTCCAGCGTGCGCCTGCACACTGGTCACCTGGTCTTCTGGTTTCTGGCGCGCATGCGCGCGCGAAGACCAGCTATCCGGCGGGCATGTGTGCGCCAGAACCCAGAAGGGCAACGGGCGACGGCTGGCGTCCCCAGAGAGATGGCTTTGTGTGCCACTTCCGGCACATGTGCCATAGGTTCGCCATCATGGTCCTATAGCATCCTTTTTTTAAAAAAAGGGGGGGAAAGAATATATTTGGTACAGGTGGGCAGTTTGTGAAAAAAAAATTGTCCCGTGGCCGATAACTCCATTGGTTGGCTCATATATTTTGGGGAGAGTTTAAGGGGAAGGAATTTAATGAGAACCCCCCATTTGACCCAACATCACAAATTTTCATTTGTAGAGCCGCTGGGCTTTGTGAAAACTAGAACTGGGGGAAACTGAGTTAGGATAGAAACTCACAGGATGAGATTAAAATATTTGAAGCGGTCCCACGAGATGAGATGAGACGAAATGATGGGGGACACACACACACGTGTTTTCAGCTTGGAATAAAATAGCCCATTCAAAACGTTTTGTTGAGCTCCCAAAATTAGAACCATCTCTAGAGTTTCGTCACTCAGGACTTATCCAGGTGGTTTTGAAGTTGAAAGGCTCCAAATTTGATGGGTTTTTTTTTTCCAACCTTGGCCCCTTTAAAAATGGACGGACTTCGACTCCCAGAATTCCTCAGCCGGCAGGAATCCTGGGAGTTGAAGTCCGCCCATCTTCAAGTGGTCAAGATTGTGGGGGAGGGAAACATCGGTCTCTGATGAACCTCTTTGTCCTTGTTATCTGTGGCATTAGGAACCACCGAGTTTTGTTCTGAGATCAGACTGAAATGGGGGTTTGTGTAGATTTCGAGTCAAAATTCTCGAAATACGTGATTTGGGGTGCCCGGCTCGACTTGAACTGGCTTTTAAATATGTGGAAATCCAGAAAGAGCTTGAACTTTTGCATGCTTGTTGAAGAACAACTTTCCCACCCCCCGAACTCAGTGAAATTTAGCACACCATGGCCTTAACTTTGTGTTCCCTGTTTAGTTGTGGTCACTTATTTCCCACAAGGTCTATCACAACCCATCCCGTGAAAGCTTTAGACTTAACATTTGTCTGTGAGGTTCTCTTTTGGGATACTTTCAAAGTCCAGATGGCCAACAGGGTTGGCCTTCAGGATCCAGGAAGGCAGTGCAGGAGCTTGATAATCATAACCACACAACCCATGTGCATCAGCTAGTCTTCCATGGGTGGGGTAGGGGAGTGGCTTCCATTTGCTTCCTCTTCTGCAGTCTGTAAAGCCTTCCCTCACCAGTTTCTTCCCCGATGGGTGCAGTTTTGATTTTGAAGGACGGTAGGGTTGATGTCTTTCAACTCGAGACGTGTCCCTCTTCCAATCATGTGAGATGTCATCCCCTCAGTGTGAGATTTGTTGTGTTAACTTTTGACCGTAAGGGAAAGAGAACCTCCAGATCATCGAGCAGTGGCCAACTTTGGACCAAGTGGATTTGAAGGACGTTAAAGTGTAGCAGAATGTCAGGAAAGACAGAGATGGCTTGTTGGATTGTCCCCTTAGGTTGGGCCTCTGAGGCCACCAAGAGTTTTCTAAGTTGTGTGTTTGATTGCTCAAGAAGGGAAAGGGATCATAAATTGACCTGAAGCTACTGACCAGTTTTTACTACCGGTTTTCTCAACCTTGGGACAAAGGACCCACCCTTCTTAACTTGGAAAGATCCTTTCCAAAATCTAACCAAGCCATTAGGTTCTTCCAGATACGCTCCTTTGAGCGACAAGGAAGAAGGAAGCCATGTTCACCCAATTTCCATGGTGCCTCGTATCTACTCCAACCTTGCCCTTACCAGACAGGTTACTCGAGAATCAGAGTTGGACTATCTTCACGGTGGTGCTATCTGGCCAGTTTCTTTTCTCCTGATTTGGAATCGGTGACATCTTGAGATGGTGAGCCCTTCTAGTTTCAGGTATTTGGCCAAAATGAATCCTTGAGCGAGGAAGACAGGCACGGGTCTCATCGCAACAACAGTTGTGGTCAAGAGTATAGAAGAGTCATAAGGCCAAGATGAAGTTTTGAAGAACCTCTCCGTAGTTCTGGAGATGAATGGCATCGGTACAGAGATATTCTGGCAAATTAATTGTCCCGTTTCTCCAAAACTTTGATTTTGGAATCGTCGAAGAGACCAGAAATAAATGCCAGTCATAAATGAGAAGTCTAAGCCAACAAACGATCAAAATTGACCAACAAACTCGATTCAAATGGGCCTTTTTCTCACTCCCGTTCAAAGCACTTTTTGCTTGATGTTTGGGAAATTAATTTCGGAAATCTTAATTTGCACATAGAGCTTGGCTCTCCTGGCTTTATTCTTGCTCCTCTCAAGGATTCATGGGAATTGTAGTTCCACGTTGGGCCAAAGGCCCGCGCTCTTAACGATACCGAGAGCCCACCTCTCCTTCAAACGTAACCTGGCTTAAACTTGGCTTAGCTGTCCAGGGTCTCGGCAGAATTTTCCAGGAAGTGCAGTTTGGATGCAGATTTTTCTTTCCGCAGATCGATTAGTCTCAGGGGTTTCCGTGTGTGTGTGTGTGTGTGTGTGTGAGAGAGAGAGAGAGAGAGAGAGAGAGAGAGAGAGAGAGAGAGAGAGAGAGAGTGTGTGTGACTTTCTCGAAACCGGTGTAACGTGTAGCAGTGTAGACACGCCATCCAAATTTTCTCAGAGAGAGTTCTCCAGCACCAATGCTTTGGAGTGTAAATTACGCCTTAGCTCCGTCTGTAGTATCCAGCACCTTGTCCGTTATATAGCAAATATCCTGCGCTTCTTTTCTTTTTCTTTTTTTTTAACTTTTCTTTTATTGTTTTAGCAAACTGTTGGGATGGGGAGGTGAACTGTTTGTTGAGAAATGCTGAAAAAATAAAAAAATCTCTGGCCAATCACGAGAAGCAAAATAGTTCAGAGAAAATAGACCCTCTTATCCAGCTGTTCATTTTTGTGGTCTTGCTTTTCTAAATTAATTCTGCGTTAATTCTTCGGGATATCTTTTTCCTAAAATCATTTCTTCGCAAAGCTTTTTTTTTCCCCTCTTTCTTCTCTTTCCTCGTTGTCTTTTCCCAAAGTAGCAAAGAATCCGATGCGCTCAGGACTGGGCCAGACAATTTTCTTCCTTTCTCTTAATCTTCCTTCCCTTCTGAACGGGGAAATGAACCGCATCTCTTAATGGATTCTTTTTCTTCTCTTTTTTCTTTCTTCCTTCCTTCCTTAATCAGCAACGGAACTTTCTCGCTGGAGGTTCGCCCACCATCGTTTTAAAGTTTTGAGAATAGTGAATTCAGGAAATGCCTGTGGTTTGTTGGGAAGCTTTGGGAACTGTTTCATATATAGAGATATTAAAAAAGAAAAAATTCAGATTATTTTTATGGACACCCAGGCTGTGGTACCCAACACTAACTTCACATTTGGGGGTGTGAGAAGGTTCATTTTCTCACCCTGGCTATTTTGCGTTTGTTTTCTAAAAAAAAATTTAAAAAAAAATGCAAAAGATAGACTTCGTGCAGAAATTTAAAAATAAAAGTAAAAGCAAAATTGCGTCGATTTTCTCTTCTTGCTCAGAATTGGTTGTTGACTAAAATCGAATCAATTGTATGTTCCTTTTTTTCCCCTCCATATATTGTACTGTACTAGAGAACTGTTAATTTTTTTGCACTAATAGATTTCCTTTCTCTCGAATCTTGGCTGTGTCTTCATTTACTTGTTTTTGTATTGCTGGCAAAAAGTGTCAGATTCGGTTTGAACCTCTGGATGACGGTGCGATGAACCATAATAATAATATTATAATGAGATATATTGGGCCATATTTTCCAAACACTCTCAAGTCCCAAAGGTGCTTTTTCAAGAGGCAACTGGACTTCCTTTGTTTTTCCTTGAAGACGTTTCGCTTCTCATCCAAGAAGCTTCTTCAGTTCTGACTGAATGGTGGGGAATGGAAGGATTTCTATTCCTTGCAGACAGCTGGTCATTTGCATCCTTTGAGAGGGTCGTTGAGGCTTGGAGGTTTATCCTGTGTCCTCAGGGTCACCTGAATGGTGCAAATGGTTCCTGTAGTCTGCAACTTTTTCCTCTGGAAATCCATTCCTTCTCCCACACCATTCAAAGGGTCTTCATCCCAAATTGCATAGCTAAAAGTCCAAAAAAGAATGCAAATGACCAGCTGTCTGCAAGGAATATAAATCCTTCCATTCCCCACTATCCTGTCAGAGCTGAAGAAGCTTCTCGGATGAGAAGCGAAACGTCTTCAAAAGAAAAAACAAGAAAGTCCAGTTGCCTCTTGAAAAAGCACCTTTGGGACAACCATGACCTGGATGACAGAGAATCTCTAAGGACTTTTAATAATAATAATATGAGATATATTGGGCTATATTTTCCAAACACTCCCAAGTCCCAAAGGTGCTTTTTTTTCAAGAGGCAACTGGACTTCCTTTGTTTTTCCTTGAAGACGTTTCACTTCTCATCCAAGAAGCTTTTTCAGTTCTGATTGAATGGTGAAGAATGGAAAGATTTATGTTCCTTGCAGACAGCTGGTCATTTGCATCCTTTTAGAGGGTCGTTGAGGCCACTTGGAGGTTAATCTATCTTGGGGCATCAAGTGGCCTCAAGGACTCTCAGAAAGAATGCAAATGACCAGATGCCTGCAAGGAATATAAATCCTTCCATTCTCCACCATTCAGTCAGAACTGAAGAAGCTTCTTGGCTGAGAAGTGAAACGTCTTCAAGGAAAAACAAAGGAAGTCCAGTTGCCTCTTGAAAAAAAGCACCTTTGGGACAACCATGGCTTGGATGACTGAGAATCTCCATGGACAAAGGTTTTTCCTTTTGCTCACATCAGACGCAGTTTCTACGTGCAAACACCAATGTTCAGAGGCAAAACCTGAGCAATGGAGAATGTGTGAAGGGGCTGAGTTTAACCCCCAAAGGGCAATTTTGACCCAGCACCAACTTTGAACAAAATATTCCCAGGTTTTCTCCAACTTGAGACTTCATTCGGATTGTCCACCGCCAGCATCCCATGGTAAGGACCACGAACGATTGTAATATGAAATTTACTTCTCATGCCCCTATGTCTAATCCAACACAGGATAAAAATATCCATGAATACCATATTTTATTTATTCAAAGGATTTGTAGGGCCGCCCATCTTAAACACAACTTTGGGCGGCTCACCACCACAACAACATTCGCCTCTAAAATATTTGCGCTCCCTTCTAGCTTTGGGACATACGCAGATTTGACTACTGCAATGAGCTGTACATGGGGCTGCCCTTGAAGTATCCGGAAGCTTCACTTGCTTCAAAATGCGGCAGGCTCTGTGGTTTTGTGCAAATCAAATTTGGTGTCCGCCGTCTTGTGGGAGCTGCATTGGTTGCTGATTTCCTTCTGAGTCCAATTCAAAGTTCTGGTTGTTCCCTTCAAAGACCTTCATGGCTTGAGACCAAGTGATTTGAAGGAACCTCTTTTCCCAGTTACATCTATCCAACCCACCAGAGCGGGGAGGCAGGGGATGTTGTGGGTGCCCTCTCTTGAGATCCCCCTGATAGAAGCAAGAAGGACCTTCTCGGTGGTGGATCCCTCCCTGTGGAAGATCATCCTTGCAGAGATTGGAAATTAGATGTTATGGGTCTCCTCTCTTAAGGAGGTCCATCTTGTGGGACCAAGGAGAAGGGCCTTCTCCATGGTGGCTCCTTCCCTCTGGAACATCATCCCTCCAGAGATAAGACTGGAAATAAGATGTTATGGGTCCCCTCTCTTAAGAAGGTCCACCCAGTGGGACCAAGAAGAAGGGCCTTCTCCATGGTTGCTCCTTTCCTGTGGGACATCAACCCTGCAGAGATAAGACTGGAAATAAGATGTTATGGGTCCCCTCTCTTAAGGAGGTCCACCCAGTGGGACCAGGAAGAAGGACCTTCTCCATGGTGGCTCCTTTCCTGTGGGATATCAACCCTGCAGAGATAAGATGGGCCCCTACCTTGACACACTTCTGAAAGGCCCTGAAGACATGGGTTTGCCAGCTGGCCTGGGGACCCCGTGGTGATATGGAGCCTATCAAGTGGTTGATTTGTTTATCGTCATCAGTGGGGATGGGAGATTATTGTGTTTTGGTTTTTGGAATATTGTGTCTGTAAGTCTCTGGGAATCACCGTGTGAGAGTTGTCTGGCCATATAAATGTTCTTTATATATATAAAAGCCAAATACCACTCACTCATCACGAAATCTCCAGAACTGTAAAACTTACAAACTTGAAACTTGGCACGTATGTTCCTCTTGGCTTCTAGGTGCTCGCTAAGAAAGGATTTTTTGAACTGACCATCAGATCATTAGTATTTCTTATATAGTATTATATTAACACACTCTGATGCTAAGGAGTTAGACGTTCTACTCCCCCTCCCCACCTGAAAAGAACTCTGTTCCAACTGCCAATTGTCTTATATTAACACGCTCTGATGCTGCCCCTTTGCTAAACCGGATGTGGCAGGGGTGGGTTCGGAAAATTTCCACTACCACTCTGTGGGCGTGGGTTAGGGTTACGCGCATGCGCGCGCTCCCCCGGTGTAATTCTGTGTCCGCGCATGCTCAGTGACTATAATCTGCCCGAAACACAGCTGAGGAGCTGATCAGCTGTGCTTCGGGCGAAGAATAAAGGACAGCCTTAACCTGTCCTTTATTTAGGGCAGGTGGGAGGGCCCTTTCCAAAGCAGCAGCAGAGCACAAACAGCCCAAAACGTAAAAAAGCCGCCAAAAATTCCCGGAAAAAATGGCGGCGCCCACGGACCGCCACCGACCAAGGCGGGTCCACGACGCCATCATGACGTCACCAGCGCCTCGCTACCGGTTCGGGCGACCCAGTACGAACCAGGAGGAACCCACCCCTGGGATGTGGGCATGGCCAGCGCGTGACTCATCCGGACTGCGGGCTGGGAGTTTAGACGTCCTACTCCCCCTCCCCACCTGAAAAGAACTATGTTCCAACTGCCAGTTGCCTTATATTAACACGCTCTGATGCTAAGGAGTTACACATTCTACATAAATTTTCAAACTTTAAGTGTCAATGTATGAAGCCCGATTGTAACTACTCATTAATTTTCAAGCTTTAATTCAATTTATCAAGCCCGATCACATAGTTTTGTAGCGAAGCACAGGTATCCAGCTACTAGTCAATAATAAGCTAGATAAGGGGGTCCACAACTCCCACATCTGAGTGGGCCTTGATGCATTGGACAACACAAGACCCAGTGGCCAGGGGTGAAATGCTACCGGTTCGGCCCGGTCCGGGCGTACCGATAGCGGCGGCCGCCGGTGGTTCGGAGAACCGGTAACAAGGCTCCGCCCACCTGCCCGGATGTCACCATTTTCTTGTTTTTAACCCTCTGCGCATGCGCAGAGGGTGAACAAGCGTGCGCAAAGCGCGCGCTTCTGAACTGGTAGGGAAGGTAAGTAGATTTCACCGCTGCCAGTGGCCATTCATTCAATGCTTCCAGCTAGGTGAAGTCATTCATTAATCCTTTTGGGGGTGCAGTCTTCACCCAATGTCTTCAGAGAAGAAGCAACAAAAGTGACTAGAGGCTTAGAGGCTAAAACTGCATCCAGTTTTGGTCACCACATTATGAACAAAAATGTTGAGCCTTTGGGAAAAAGTGCAAGGAAGAGCATCTAAGACGATTAAAGGCCTGGAGACTAAAACATATAAAGAACATTTGAAGGAACTGGGTATGGCTGGTTTAGAGAAAAGAAGGACTATATGAGAGCAGTCTTCCAGTATTTAAGGGGTTGCCTCAAAGCACCAAGAAGGCAAGACAAGGAGCAATGGATGGAAAGTAATCAAGGAGAGAAGAAGCAACGTAGAACTAAGGAGAAACTTCCTATCAGTGAGAACAATTAATCAGTGGAACAACTTTCCTCCAGAGGTTGTGGGTGCTCCATCACTGGAGGTCTTTAAGAAGAGACCAGACAGCCATTTACCCAGCATGGTATAGGGCAGTGATGGCGAACCTATGGCACGCGTGCCATAGGTGGCACGCGGAGCCATATCTGAGGGCACGCGAGGCGTTGCCCTATGTCAGCTCCAGCTGATTTTCGGCCTTCTTGTCGGCTGTTTTCGCTCTCCCCAGGCTTCAGGAAACCCTCCTGAACCCTGGGGATGGCGAAAAAGGGCCCAACGGGCCCACTGGAAGTTCAGAAACGAACTTCCGGGTGGCCCGTTTGGC
>QLTV01000446.1:355886-368281 GCA_003457575.1 Thermophis baileyi
CTTATCTTATCTTATCTTATCTTATCTTATCTTATCTTATCTTATCTTATCTTATCTTATCTTATCTTATCTTATCTTATCTTATCTTATCTTATTTTATCTTATCTTATCTTATCTTATCTTATTTCATTTCATCTCATCTCATCTCATCTCATCTCATCTCATCTCATCTCATCTCATCTCATCTCATCTCATCTCATCTCTCAAACTTATATGCCGCTCCTCTCGCAATGCAACCACACAGTGATGTTACAAGAGAAAATCCGAAACGGTTGGGAGAAAATTTATTTTTCTGTTCATTTCTCTTTGCAAGCTCCAGAGGAGGCATTCCAACATGCAACTCCCCCCACCCCAAAAAGTTGTCACAGTGTAGGTCGGTGTTGGGACAGAACGTGACCCATTTTGGGTAGGCTTGCTCCACAGGTCAAAGGGGGGAGGAGAAACGAGGGGGGGGGAAAGAGGCAAGTGATGTCACACACACGATGGCACAAGTAGGAGCCCATTGTGGGTTGGACTGAATATCGAGGCATTCAGAGAACTATTTGCTCTGATTCCAGACAAAAGACGAGGCTGCCAATAATATCATCTCCTGGAGGCCTCTGGAATTCATAGAAAGTTGCAGGAATTTTTTTTTTTAAATAAAAAGAACTCTGGAAGCTTTACTCTACTTATTTATTTTTAACTAAATGGACCTTCCTTCCTTTTCTTTTTTCTTTCCTCTCTCCCTTCCTTTTCTCCCTCCATTTCTCCTTCCTCACTCCCTCAATTTCCTTGCTTGCTTCCCTCCCTCCGTTTGTCCTTCCTCCCTCCCTCCCTCCCTTTCCTTATTTCCTTCCTTCCTTTCTTCCCTCCCTCCGTTTGTTCTTCCTTCCTCCCTCCCTCCCTTCCTCCCTCCCTCAATTTCCTTGCTTCCTTGCTTGCTTCCTTACTCCCTCAATTTCCCTCCCTCCCTCCGTGTGTCCTTCCTTCCTCCCTCCCTCCCTCTCTCCCTCCCTTCCTTCCATTCCTTATTTCCTTCCTTCCTTGCTCCCTCAATTTCCTTCCTTCCTTTCTTCCTTCCCTCTGTTTGTTCTTCCTTCCTTCCTCCCTTCCTCCCTCCCTCCCTCCCTCCCTTCCTTCCTTCCCCTATTCTAAAGGTTTTTTCCCCCCCCCCCCTTTCTCTCCTCCTTCCTTCCTTCCTTCCTTCCTTCCTTCCTCCCTCCCTCCCTCCCTCCCTCCCTCCCTCTCTTTCTTTCTTTCCAGTTGGGTGCCAAAGAAGGTTTCCTCAAAGTGCCTTAAGGTAATCTCCCCCTGGAATAATATAATTAACAGGAATTAAGAAGGGTTTTATTTGAGATAAAGCTCATTAGCGCTGAGCCCCAACACCTGCTTTCCGTGTCAGGCTGAATTCTGACTCTCCAGAGAGAAGGCCGCATAACAGCACATGTGGAGAGCCTCTTCCTTAAGTTACGTCCCTAAATCGCCTTTTCCCAGAAGGAATGTGGACATTCAGAGTTTCGGTGTCAATATAAAAACTGGGAATCTGGATGCAGTTCAATTCTATAAAATTCTGTAGCTCTGCTTACCTATCTGTATTATGGGTATAATTTCATTCAGGATCACTTTAAAGTTCATCGCAAAACCATACACGGGAAGTCCTCAAACTAACGACCGCGATCGAGCCCAAAATTTCTGTTGCTAAGCGAGACAGTTGCCAAGTGAGTTTGGTTCCATTTTACGACCTTTCTCGCCCCGGTTGTGAAGTGAATCACTGCACTTGTTAACTTAGTCACACGGTTGTTAAGCGGATCTGACTTCCCCGTTGACTTTGATTGTCGGAAGGTCGCAAAAGGGGGATCATGTGACCCCGGGACACTGCAACCGTCATAAATACGAGTCAGTGGGCGAGCGGCTGAATTTTGATCACGTGACCATGGGGAAGCTGTAACGGTCGTAAGTGTGAAAAACGGTCATAAGTCACTTTTTCAGGGCTGTTTTAACGGTCACTAAATGATGATAAACACAGATAAGCAGATGTTATCTCCCTGCCCTCAAACATATGCAAGAGATAAATATTAATGCAGGAAGTCCTCAGCTTACAACCATAACAGAGTCCTTTGGGAGTTGGGCAGCATAGAAATACAATTAATTCAATTAAATTAAATAACTGAGCCTCGAATTATGGCCATAAGTCACTAAGGTCATTAAACAGGTCCCGACGTGACCAGATCCAATTCTATGAGACATTTTGCAGTGGTCGTTAAGTGAACGCCACGGTCGTTAAGCAAATATCACAGTTGTTAAATGAACCCATTTTACCCAATGGGCGTTTTGGCCAGAAACTGGAAGAAAATTCCAAAAAACTGACAAAAAAAAGGTGAAAATTGAACTCACAGGACTGCAGGGAAGGGGAGTACTGGCCATTGTAATATCAAAACTGAGTCATAAGTAGCTTTTTTGGGGGGGAGGGTTCCGGCGTGCCTTCGATCAGTCATAAGTCGAGGACTGCCTGTAATAAGCCCCTTTATACAGCCCTGTCGCCATTTTTGGAAAAATACAGTAGTCCTCGACTTACAACTGCAATTCAAACCAAATTTCCAATCATGGGGTTGTTAGGGTCGTAGGTTAAGGCGCCTGTGTGACTGCACCCAATTTTACAACATTTTTGTGGTGGTTGCTAAGCCGACGCTGCAGTTGTAAGTGTGAACCCATTCTTCCGAAAGGCCAATTTCTGCCAGACTTCACAAAAGATGTTGGAAACGGACCAAAACAAAAAAAACCAGAAAAAAAAACCCACCTTGGAAATTGTGGTCACATGTCCACAGGATGCTACAACTGGTTGTAAACACAAGCCGATTGCCAAGCACCCAAAATGTGGTCATTGTGACCGCAGGAGTTGAAGTGGGAGACACATTTTACTACAACCAGAAGTGATTTAGGGGCTGTAAAGCACCCGTTCTGGGCCAAAATCATAATTTTGAATCGTCATTAAGTAACCGGTCATAAGCTGAGGACTATTCAGAGAGGCAAGGAGAAATCTCCTTCAGGTCAACTTCAACATCGTGGTGACCAATTCTCCAAAGCACCAGAGGGCAGGACAAGAAGTAACGGATGGAAACTAATCAAGGAGGGGAGCAACCTAGACCTAAGAAGAAATTTCCTAACAGTGGGGACAATTAACCAGTGGAACAGCTTGCCACCAGATGTTCTGGGTGCTCCATCACTGGAGGTTTTCAAGAAAAGATTGGATAACCATCTGTCTGGAAGGGTATAGGCCAGTGGTGGGTTTCTGCCGGTTCGGACCGGTTTGCCCGTACCGGTGGCGGAAATTTTCACCCACTCGCCAAACCGGCAGCGATGGCCGGCTGTCCACGCCCCCAAACCGGTTCTCCGGTCACTGCGGCTGGCAAATAACCCTCTGCGCATGCGCAGAGGCTTCTGCACATGCGCAGAGGCTCATTTCCCCGACGTGACGTAGGCGCGTGCGCAAAACGCGCACTTCCGTCGCGATGCGAACCGGTAGGGAAGGTAAGTGGAACCCACCCCTGGTATAGGCCATCAGAAAGACTTTGGGAGATGGATGAAAAGATGCTGCCTTGTACAATAAGAGAATGCTGAGCCCACAACTGTATAACAGGTAGAGAAAGGGGCTTAGAAGGGACCCTCCTTAGTTTCTTGAGGTGTAAAGGAGGGGGGGGAAGAAATACGGCTTAGAGAATGGCCAGATAAGAGATAGCCCAGCCTGCAACTGCATAATGTCTAGAGGAAGAAGATCAGAAGGGACTCTCCCTTTGCAAAATCCCGCAAAGACCAGTTTTATTGTAAAACTACATTAAAAAAAATCTTGCAGGTTTGAAAGTACAAGTCACCCACCATCTCTTTTACATTCTGAGAGACTAGAGAGAGTCCCTTCTGATCTGCTTCCTCTAGCCATTACGCAGCTGCAGGCTGGTCTGTCTCTTATCTGGCCATTCTCTAAGCCGTATTTCTTTCCCCCAACTCCTTTACACCCCAAGAAACTAGGGAGGGTCCCTTCTTTCTTAGAATAAGCTTAGAATAAGTCGAATAAGCTCATCTGGTCATGATTCCTAGGTAGTGTACCTGCTAAGGCTGACATGAGTCTTGCAAGGCTGAAAGTATAATTCTCCTGCCATCTCCTTTACAGACTAAGAAACTAGGGAAGGTCCTTCTTAGCTTTTTATTCCAGCTGTTATGCAGCTGAGGGCTGAGCTGTCTCTTACTCGACCATTGTCTAGGTAGCATCTCTTAATCTGTCTCGCAAGGTCTTTCCCGCATACCATGACACAACTAGCTATCGTATTTCCCCGAAAATAAGACCCGGGCTTTTTTTTTTTTTTTTGGCCTCCAAACGAGGCATTAGGTCTTATTTTGGGGAGATGTCTTTTCCACTGTCTCAACTAGTGGCAGCGGCACCGACAGCCCCGCCCAGAAGGAGCCCGTGTGGCCGCTGCCAGCCCACATCTTCTGTGGCCATTTGTCGCCGCTTGCGCGCAGCGCCCCTGGGCTCCATTTCGCCATCAGAGGCCTTCGGAAAGGGGCCTCTGACAATGAAATGGAGGCCGTGCGTCAATCCGGAGCTCGTTTCTCAGCTGCAGAGGCCTTTCCGTAAGTGGTGGCAAGCGGCCACGGAAGAAGTGGGCCGGCAAGGCAAGGCAGGTGTCGGGGCGTGGGAGGCCTGGCTTCAACTGTCCTAAGGTAAGCAGGTGCAGGGCACGTGGGGCAGCTCCACCCCCCCCATCCCTGCTGTAGCTTGATTTTTACCCGTGCGCCTCGCCCCACATACAACCAGGTGCAACGGAGTGGGCGGGGTCTTAACTAGGGCTTATTTTTTTGGGGGGGGTAGGGCTTATATTGGCCGCACGTGTAAAAATCAAGCTACGGCTTATTTTCTGGATAGGTCTTATTTTCGGGGAAACACGGTACTAAAGATGAGGGCCTCTAGTGGGGAAGAAGTCCAAGGAATGATGCTCGATATCCTTGGATGGTCCAAGGCGAAGCTGTGATTTGTGGGTAGGAACTGCCCCAGCCGCTGAGCTTCTTTTCGGCTTGGGCTTTCTCTCCACTTCCACCAGCGAGGAAGGGGTGAAGCCAAGAGACCGAAGAGGGCAACGGAAAAAGAGGCCGGTGAGATTCGGGCTGGTTGAGATGCGCAGAGTTGGAGAACGAAGAGCAGGAAAGGCACCACTGGCCCAGGAGGTTGCAAGCGAGTCCATGCCTGTATGGATGGTGGGAACTCAAATTCGTTGCCATCCTGGGAAAGACAAGCGAGAAAACAACGCAAGAGTTGTTTTAATCGACCAGAGTTCGAAAATCAGATGCATTCTCAGGCTCAAAAAGATCATGATTGCTAAGTTAAGCCTTTTAATAAAATAGGTTAGTCTGAAAAAGTCCATTTAACCAGACCCATCTGATTTCAAGCCAAAAAAGAAAAGAAACATCAAAAAGGTCTTAGTTTTTTTGGAGCCCAGGTCTTCCAAGATATGGTGGGTTGGAAGGATGGACAGAAGTGGCTGGAGATGTTCGCTTTCCCTTTGTCGGGTGTGAAAGATCAAGGCCACCCATGAAGGTCCCCATTAAACTGATTTATTGCTAAAAAACCAGTGGTGGGATTCAATTTGTGTTTTTACTACCGGTTCTGTGGGCGTGGCTTGGTGGGCGTGGTGTGGCTTGGTGGGCGTGGCTTGGTGGGCATGGCAGGGGAAGGATACTGTAAAATCTCCATTCCCTCCCCACTCCAGGGGAAGGATACTGCAAAATCCCCGTTTCCTCCTGACTCCTGGGGGAAGGATACTGCAAAATCCCCATTCCCTCCCCTCTCCAGGGGGAAGGATATTGCAAAATCTCCATTCCCTCCCCACTCCTGGGGGAAGGATATTGCAAAATCTCCATTCCCTCCCCACCTCTGCTAAA
Source organism: Thermophis baileyi (assembly GCA_003457575.1). Lineage (NCBI taxonomy): Eukaryota > Metazoa > Chordata > Lepidosauria > Squamata > Dipsadidae > Thermophis > Thermophis baileyi. The sequence continues at coordinate 361,797 of QLTV01000446.1, forward strand.
AAAAACCTATGCATACAGAGAATTTTCTCAACTCATAGTTAGTACCTGCTAAGGTTTAGATAAGGGTCAACGGAATTCAGTTGGACTTAGTTCACTTGTGACTATGTAGGGATTCTCAGCTGATCCCTCTTTTAACCGTCCTCAGCTTCTGCCACTCTTTCTCCTACACATCTCCTTAATCTCATTCTCCATCTCTCTTCCATCTCTCTTCCTTCCTTCCTTCCTTCCTTCCTTCCTTCCTTCCTTCCTTCCTTCCTTCCTTCCTTCCTTCCTTCCTTCCTTCTCACTTCTGTCTCGTTCCATTCCTTGCTTCCTTGCTTCCTTGCTTCCTTGCTTCCTTGCTTCCTTCTCTCCTTCCCTCCTTCCTTCCTTCCTTCCTTCCTTCCTTCCTTCCTTCCTTCCTTCCTTCCTTCCTTCCTTCCTTCCTTCCTTCCTTCTCACTTCTGTCTCCTTCCATTCCTTGCTTCCTTGCTTCCTTCCTCTCTCATTCCCATCTCCTTCCTGTTGTTTCCATCTTGTTAGATATGAAAGTCCAGGTCCACACATGAAGGTCCAATCAAACTGATTTATTGCTGAACAACCTATGCACAGGAATTTTCTCAACTCATGGTTAGTACCTGCTGGATTTAGATAAGGGTCAATGGAATTCAATTGGACTTAATTCACTTGTGACTATGTAGGGATTCTCAGCTGATCCCTCTTTTTACCCTGTTGCTTCCTTCCTTCCTCTCTCATTCCCATCTCCTTCCTGTTGTTTCCATCTTGTCAGATATGAAAGTCCAGGTCCACACATATAAGATCCAATCAAACTGATTTATTGCTGAACAACCTATGCACAGGAATTTTCTCAACTCATGGTTAGTACCTGCTGGATTTAGATAAGGGTCAATGGAATTCAATTGGACTTAATTCACTTGTGACTATGTAGGGATTCTCAGCTGATCCCTCTTTTAACCCTGTCCTCAGCTTCTGCCACTCTTTCTCCTACACATCTTCTTAATCTCATTCTCCATCTCTCTTTCATCTCCCTTCCTTCCTTCCTTCCTTCCTTCCTTCCTACTTCTGTCTCCTTCCATTCCTTGCTTCCTTGCTTCCTTCCTCTCTCATTCCCATCTCCTTCCTGTTGTTTCCATCTTGTCAGATATGAAAGTCCAGGTCCACACATATAAGATCCAATCAAACTGATTTATTGCTGAACAACCTATGCACAGGAATTTTCTCAACTCATGGTTAGTACCTGCTGGATTTAGATAAGGGTCAATGGAATTCAGAAGACTTGGACTTAGTTCGCTTGAGACTACGTAGGGATTCCAGGATGATCCCTCTTTCAACTCCATCCCTGGTTCTGCCACTCTTTTCCCAACATCTTTGAGAAGTGCAGAGAATCCTCCACCAAGTTCTTTGCCTGCAAATTTGGCAGGCAATTTTGAAAGCCTGGTTGCATTCAATGGGAGATACAGAACTGAGAATAACAGAATAATAGAATAACAGAGTTAGAAGGGACCTTGGAGGTCTTCTAGTCCAACCTCTTGGACAAGCAGGAGACTCTATACCATTTTGGACAAATGGCTGTCCAGTCTCTTCTTAAAAACCTCCAGTGATGGAGCACCCACAACTTCTGGAGGCAAATAGTTCCACTGATTAATTGTCCTCACTGTCAGGAAGTTTCTCATTAGTTCTAGGTTGGATCTCTCCTTAATTAGTTTCCATCTGTTGCTTCTTCTCCTGCCTTCAGGTGCTTTGGAGAATAGGTTGACCCCCTCTTCTTTGGGGCAGCCCCTCAAATATTGGAAGACTGCTATCATGTCTCCCCTAGTCCTTCTTTTCATTAAACTAGACCTACCCAATTCCAGCAACCGTTCTTCATATGTTTTAGCCTCCAGTCCCCTAATCATCCTGGTTGCTCTTCTCTGCACTCTTTCTACAGTCTCAACATCTTTTTTGATATTGTGGCAACCAAAACTGGATGCCGTATTCCAAGTATGGCCTTACCAAAGATCAGGTCCCACACATCAAGGTCCACAATGATCTTTTGTATTCATGTTAAACTGGGAACTGGGCCTGGCTAGTCTAGTGAAGAGAAGGACCAGGGGAGACATGAGAGCAGTCTTCCAATATTTGAGGGGCTGCCACAGGGAGGAGGGGGTCAAGCTATTTTCCAAAGCACCTGAAGGGCAGACAAGGAATAATGGATGGAAACTGATCAAGGAGAGATTCAACCTAAAAATAAGGAGAAATTTCCTGACAGTGAGAACAATCAACCCATGGAACAGAAGTTGCCTTCGGAAGTTGTGGGAGCTTCATCACTGGAAGCTTTCAAGAAGAGACTGGACTGCCATCAGTCAGAAAGGGTGTAGGGGTGTCCTGCTTGGGCAGGGGGTTGGACTAGATGACCTACAAGGTCCCTTCCAACTCTGTTAATCTGTTAAAGTCTATGTATAGGAATCTTCTCAGCTCACTGTTAACACGGCTAGAAGATTCCTGCCACCGTTCTTCGCATGTTTTAGCCTCCAAGTCCCCTAATCCTCTTCGTTGCTCTTCTCTGCACTCTTTCTAGAGTCTCCACCTCTTTTTTACATCGTGGCAGCCAGAACCGGGTGCAGTATTCCAAGTGTGGTCTCACCAAGGCCTTATAAAGTGGGATCCTGATTCTATCCCTCTGTTAACGCAGCTTAGGATTGCGTTGGCTTTTGTGTGTGTGTGTGTGTGTGTGGCTGCAACACACTGCTGGCTCATAGTTAAGTGAATGTGGGGAGACATGCTCAAATGATGGGGAGAATTTGGAAAATAAGCAGGGAGACAAGGTTTGAGGGTCATCGCTCAGTATTCCAGACAAGACCTTAAACTCCATCAAACTTGAAACCCCCCCCCCCTGTGCCCCCCCTTCTCACCAGGTCTCACCAGCTGAAGGAGATGCCTGGGAGAGAAAGGTTTGCACACACACACAACCATGTCTAAACCTGCACGCAGCCTCTGGTGTACACACACACACACACACACACACACACCCTATTGCTTTAGATCTTGTTGTTCTTTGACCACACTGATGCAACACCTTGCAAATGTGTCAGAGTTTTGCCGTCCAAAGATCAGAGAGGGATGGGGGGGGGGAAATGTTATTTCTAGGGCTGAGGAAGGACGCACAACACGACACTCATTGCCAGAGGCTGTCATCGGCGGGGCCAACATCTGGAACCAACATCTGTCGAGGGATGCTGGGAGCCACAGCTTAGCTGCATTATCCAGACAACAAGAGGTTGTTCATTCCTGGTCAAACGGTAAAGGTATTCATGGAGGGAGGTCCACAAAAAGTCAAGATAGAGAGGTTGGCATTGAAGACCCCCCCCTCTTTAATGCAGGTCAATACACATGAAAAGGGAGGGGGCTTCTTGATTTTTCTTGACCCCCCCCTCCCTCTAAGGAACTCTGTCTAGACTCTAGCGTGTGCCACTGAAGGCATCTGTTGCTCTTCAACATAGAGCGAAGTCAAAATGTAGAGTTTGCAAACGCTCAGCTATTATTTAGTCCTGCCACAAACCGGACTGGAAAAATCCAGATGACCACTAGGGGGTGGCAAAGAACGCGGTGTTCTAGAAGAGTAGAGTAAGGGAAGGGATCCTATTATGGACCATGTAGTCCAGGGTTTGTCAACTTTGGTGACTTTGAAGATGTGAGGACTTCAACTCCCAGAATTCCCCAGCCAGCCGTGTCTCATAAAGTTTCGCAAAGTTTTCCTGGTTTCTTGCTTAAACCATTTCAAAGGTTATCCAGGTTATTTGAAGAACTGTCTTCTCCCGGTCAGTTCTACCCAACTCACCAGAATAGGGAGGCAGAGAATGTGACAGGTCCTAAGGAGGTCCATCTAATGGGACCAAGAGGAAGGGCCTTCTCTGTGGTGGCTCCCTCCCTGCGGAACATCATCCCTTTAAGGTAAGATTGGCCCCCACCTTTGATACTTTTTCAAACAGCCCCAAAGTCCTTGGAGGGGGATGGAGCCCATCAAGCGGCTCATATGATTGTTGTTGCTAGAGGGGTTGGAGAAGGTTGCCTTTTTATTGTTTTGTATCGGGCTTTCACTCTTGTCAGTCGCCGGGAGTCACTGAGAGTGAGTTGGGTAGCTGTCTAAATTCTAAAAATAATAAAATAAAATAAAATTAAAATAAAATAATAAAATAAAATAAAATAAGAACAAACCCTACTCCCTACTAGCACTGATGATGTTACCTAGCTTGGCAATGAAATGTCTACAAGAAAACAACCAAGGACCCCAAAGAGAGCACCAAGGACCCCACAGTTCATCCCTAAATGACAAATATTCTCTTCCAACTGATTTTGGGTTCTTTTTGTAGATATAAGCATTTATGGAATGGTTGATATATCCATAAATATGTAGATTGAATAGGTATAGATATACATATACCCACAAAAAAGAGAGGGAGAAAGAGATGGAGAGGGAGGGGGAAAAGGAGAGGGAGAGGGAGGTGGAGGAGATGGGGATTAGAGCTAGAGGTAGAGATGATACTAGGCATGCACGCCCCTAACTTCCTCAAAATCCACCACCTCATACCTTAAATGCAAGCTACTTAACGCAAGAAGCCTCGTAAACAAAATACCAGAATTCCTCCTCTTACTAAATACAGCTATATTCGACATTATATTTGTCTGCGAGACGTGGCTGAATTCATCCCTCCCAGACTCCATTACCACAGTAAGGCTATTCTGTTGCAACTACAAAGAACAATGTGTTTACCTGTCTGCATGTATCATAGAATAGCAGAGAGCCATGTAAAATAAAATAAAATAAAAAAATGAAATAAAATAATAAAATAAAATAAAATAATAACAACAATAATAACAATAAATAAAATAAAAATACTAAAATAAAATAAAAAAGTGTGTGCAATCACACTTGGTCAATAAAGAATTCTAAAATTCTAAAATGAAATGAAATGAAATAAAATAAAATCAAAAAATGAAAATAATACGGTAAAATAAAACAAAATATAAGATAATGAAATAAAATAAAAATAATAAAATAAAAATAATACAATGAATTAAAATAGTAAAATAAAATCAATCAATCAATCAATAAAATAAAATAACGTAACATTAAAAGTAAAATACCGGTAATTTAAAAATAACAACAAAATAAAATAAAATAAAAATAAAATAATATAGTTCAAAAATAAAATTAAAATAATAATTTAAACATAAAATAAAACAATTTAAAAATAAAATAAAAGTACCTGCACATCTGTAAGGAGTCTTTATACTACATACGGTGCGATTGATGAAAGCACCGTGGACTAAAAAAATGTGGGCCAAAAAAAGATCAAAATTGGGCCTTGCATCACAAGGCTGCACCCAGCCCACCATCCTGCCCTTTCTCCCTCTTCCCACAGGGGCCCCTTAGGAGGTGACATCAGCCAACCTCACTTCTCACCTCCGGATCCCTCGCCGAGCTGCCCGACGGTGATAGATGCCCTTGGAGAAATCCTCCAGGTTGTCCGGGTGAATGGCCCAGAAGTGTCCTTTCCCGTTGTTGCTGTGACCTGCCTTGACGAAACACTCGTTGAGGGAGAGGTTATGTCTCACGCTGTTCCGCCAACTTTTCTCCTGTGTGGAAACCAAACCACACTGATTGTCAGGCGTGAAATAATAGAACAGAATAACAGAGTTGGAAGGGGCCTTCGAGGTCTTCTAGTCCAACCCCCTGCTCAAGCAGAAGACCCCATCCCATTTCAGATAAATGATTGTCCAGCCTCTTTTGGAAAGCCTCCATTGATGGGCCAACCACAACTTCTGAAGGCAAGCCGTTGCACTGATTAATTGTTCTGTCAGGAAATGTCTTCTTAATTCCAGGTTGCTTCTCTCCTTGATGAGTTTCCATCTGTTGCTTCTTGTCCTGCCTTCAGGGGTTTTGGAGAATAATTTGACTCCCTCTTCTTTGTGGCTGCCCCTCAAATATTGTAAGACTGCTCTCATGTCACCCCTGGTCCTTCTTTTTATCAAACTAGCCATGCCCAGTTCCAGCAACCGTTCTTCATATGTTTTAACCTCCAGCCCCCTCATCATCTTTGTTGCTCTTCTCTGCACTCTTTCTAGAGACTCCACATCTTTTTTTTATATCGTGGCAACCAAAACTGGATGCAGTATTCCAAGTGTGGCCTTTTCAAAGATCAGGTCCCACACATCAAGGTCCACAATGATCAATTGTGTTCATGTCTATGTATGGGAATCTTCTCAGCTCACTGATAACACAGCTGGAAGATTGATAAGGATTAATGGAATTCAATAGAATAGAATAGAATAGAATAGAGTAGAATAGAATAGAATAGAATAGAATAGAATAGAATAGAATAGAATAGAATAGAATAGAATAGTAGAATAGAATAGAATAGAATAGAATAGAGAGTAGAGTAGAGTAGAGTAGAGTAGAGTAGAGTAGAATAGAATAGAATAGAATAGAATAGAATAGAATAGAA
>QLTV01000446.1:398839-411683 GCA_003457575.1 Thermophis baileyi
CTCCCTCCCTTTTTCCTTTCAATCAGAATGGACCCTGGAGGTCTTCTAGTCCAACCCCTTGCTCAAGCAGGAGACCCTATACCATTTCAGGCAAATGGTGGTCCAATCTTTTCTTAAAAACCTCCCGTGATGGAGCCCCTACAACTTCTGAAGGCGAGCTGTTCCACCCTGCTCACCAACGATGGATGGCAGATTTGGGGGCGCTCTGCCACACCCAGACTGCAAAATGGGGGGCCAATGGGGACCAGGCACAGTAGTTGGTGGGACTACATCAGATTTGCTGGGCCACAAACCGTGTTTTGCTGCCCAGAGATAACGGAGGTCTGAGCTGGATGGTAATTTCAGATGTTGCTTTACAGTTAATCCTCGATTTACGACTATACAAGTAGTCCTCGACTTTACAGCAGTTTGTTTAGTGGCCATTCAAAGTTACAACGGCATTAAAAACGTGACTTATGACCATTTTTCACACGACTGTAGTGGCATGGTCACGTGGTCAAAATCCAGCTGCTTGGCAACTGACTCACATTTATGACGGTCGCAGTGTCCTGGGGTCACGTGATCCCCTTTTGCAACCTTCTGACCAGCAAAGTCACACTCACTTAACAACTGTGTGACTGATATAACAACTGCAGCGATTCACTTAACAACTGTGGCAAGAAAGGTCGTAAACATGGGGCAAAGCTCACTTCACAAATGTTTCACTTAGCCACGTAAACGTTGGGCTCCATCGTGGTCGTAGCTCGAGGACTACCCGTCATTGAGAGCAGGATTTCCGGCTCCTAAGGCGGCTAAGTGACTTCCACCTGATTTTACCATTTCTTTTGGCCATGGTTCTTAAGCGAATCACTCCAGTTGTTAAGTGAATCATGCGGTCATTAAGTGAATCCGGCTCACGAATTGGGATCACAGGACCCGGGATGCTGCACCCGTCGTAAATACATGCCAAATTTTGATCATGTGACCTTGGGGATGACTACCGTATTTTTCGGAGTATAAGACGCCCCCAAATGTTCAGCCTCTTTTAAGGGGGGAAAAAGTGCGTCTTTATACTCCGAAAAATACGGTAAGTCCCCTTTTTTTCCAGTGCCATTGTAACTTTGAACCATCGCTAAACAAATAGTCGTAAGTCGAGGACTACCTGAACTTGGTATCCCCTATTTCTTGAAAACACAGCCGTAGAGCGTCATTTGACAGGACTGGGGAAAGATAATCCGTTTTATTGTGTTTGAGAAAGTCCGCAACAGCGACAAATCTGAACCAGAGCGCAGTCCTCGACTTACGACCACAATTGAGCCCAAAGTTTAAGTGAGACATTTGTGAAGTGAATTTCGCCCCATTACGACTTTTTTTTTTTGCCACAGTGGTTAAATGAATCCCTGCTGTTGTTCAATGAGTCACACGGTTGTTAAGCGAATCTGGCTTTCCCCAATGACTTTGCTGGTCAGAAGGTCGCAAAAGGAGATCACATGACCCCGGGACACTGCAACCGTCATCAATGTGAGTCAGTGGCCACGTGTCTGAATTTTGATCCCGTGACCGTGGGGATGCTGCCACGGTCATAAGTGCGAGAGACGGTCCTAAGTCACTTTTTTTTTTAGCGCCATTGTAACTTTCCCAAATACGCTTTCCCAAATGCAGCTACATGCGGGCCGCAACCCCGCAGAGGACACTGGACCGGGGCGGATTGGGGACCCCTGTCCTTAGGAGATTGTACAACTTTTGTTGAGGATGTGAATTTTGTTTCTGTGATTGTTGTTTTCACCAGGATCCTATCTTTGTGGTGGTGGTTTTAATCTGCAGAAGGCAGCAAATTCTGGAGCAGAATCCATTGCTAAATAAATATATTTATTTATTTAGGCCTTAGCTGCCTTTGGAGATATTTTGAAAAAGCAAGGACGGGGAAAGGAGGATGTTGGCTTGCAGAGCTGTTATTTAAAAAACACAACAACGACAACAACAACTAAGAGTTGCCCAGGAAACTGGTATAAAGGGTAGAACCAAGTGTTGACTTTGGCCAACCCTCTGCAGCGCTGTCTTAGGATACGAAAAAGACTCCAAGGCCCTAAAAAGACTGCAGAGAAGAGCAACAGAGATGATAAAAGGCCGTGATGGTGAACCTATGGCACACGTGCCACAGGTGGCACGCAGAGCCCTCTCCGGGCACACGAGCCGTTGCCCGTCCACCGCACATGTGCGCACGCCTCCCACCGGCCAGCTGATTTTCGGGTATCTGCCGCGCATGCGTGGAGGGCGGGGTGCATGCGGGAGACACGTGCACATGCGCGGGGGGGGGCAGGGAAGCCTCCAGAGCCTGGGGAGGACGAAAAACGGGCCTTCCAGAAGTCCGGAAGTGGGCCTGTTTCCGGCCACTGGAGGGCCTCCGGAGCCCGGGGGAGGCCGTTTTCGCCCTCCCGGAGGTTCGATGAAAGCCTCCGGAGCCTGGGGAGGGTGAAAAACGGGCCTCCTGGAAGTACCGGAAATCCAGAAACGGGCCTGTTTCCGGCCTCCGGAGCCCGGGGGAGGCCATTTTTGCCCTCCCGGAGGCTCGAGAAAAGCCTCTGGAGCCTGGGGAGGGCGAAAAACGGGCCTACCGGAAGTTCTAGATTTTTGAATCCCACCCCTGGTTGGGCGCATATGCGCGCGGGGGGGGGAGCCCAGGGGGGTGTCACATGCGCATTGCATTATGGGTGCCGGCACACGCATGCTTTTGGCACTCAACAAGAAAACAGTTACCCATCACTAATAAAAGGGGGCTGGAGGCTGAATCGTACAATGAACGTTTAAAGGGAGTAATATTACAGGTAATCCTCGACTTACGACCACAATCGAGGCCAAAATTCCCGTGGCTAAGTGAAACGTGTTCAGTGAGTTCTGCCCCATGTTTACGACTTTTCTCGCCACAGCGGTTAAAGTTGCAGTTGGCGAATTAGTACCCCGGTTGTTAAGTGAAACCAGTTTCCCCCCTGACTTTGCTTCTCAGGAGGTCGCCAAAGGGGGATCACGTGACCCCGGGACACTGCGACCGTCATAAATACGAGTCCATTGCCAAGCATCTGAATTTGGGGATCACGTGGCCACAGGGATACTGCAACAATCGTAAGCATGAAAAACGGCTGTAAGTCACTTTTTTGGGTGCCGTTGCAACTTTAGTCACTAAACGAACTGTACAGGGGGTCCTCGACTTACAACATTTCGTTTAGTAACCGTTCGAAGTTACAACAGTGCTGAAAAAAGGGACTTACGGCCGTTTTTCACACTTAACGACCGTTGCATCATCCCTGTGCTCACGTGTTCAGAATTCGGACGCTTGGCAACTGGTTCATACTTATGACCGTTGCTACCCTGTTTCCCCCAAAATAAGACATCCCCTGATAATAAGCCCAATCGGGCTTTTGAGTGCATGGCAATAAGGCCAAGCGCTTATTTCAGGGTTCAAAAAAATATAAGACGGTCTTATTTTCGGGGAAACACGGTATGTCCTCGGGGTCACATGATCCCCCTTTGCGACCTTCTGACAAGCAAAGTCAACGGGGAAACCAGTTCCACTTAACGACCGTGTCACTAAATTAACAACTGCAGGGGCTCACTTAACAAGTGATAAAATGGAGCAAAAAGCTCACTGAATGGTCTCCGTTGGCAACCGAAATTTGGGGCTCAAATGTGGTCGTACCTCAAGGACTTCCTGTGTTTCCCTAAAGAGTCGCCTTGCGGCGAGATGGGCAGCCAGCAAATTTAATGAATACATTATAAATATTTAGCCTAACGAAGAGAAGGCTTGGGGGAAACCTAATAGCAGTCTTCCAATATTTCAGGGGCTGCCCCAAAGAAGAGGGGGGGGTCAACTTATTCTCCAAAGCATCGGAGGGCAGGACAAGAAACAATGGATGGAAACTAATCAAGGAGAGAAGCAACCTGGAATTAAGAAGAAACTTCCTAACAGGGAGGACAATTAATCAGTGGAACAGCTTGCCACCAGAAGTTGTGGGCGCTCCATCCCTGGAGGTTTTAAAGAAGAGATTGGACAGTCACTTGTCTGAAATGGCATAGGGTCTCCTGGTTGAGCAGGGGGCTGGACTAGAAGACCTCCATGGTCCCTTCCAGCCCTTCGATTCTATGATTTTCCCCTCTCATTACTTCTCCATGCCTGCACGCTTCTGTGCTCTCACCTCTCTGTGTTAAGAGGATCGCCAAATTTATGTTTGGGGCTGAGCTTGGGCATTTACAATGGCCTGCACCAGCTGTCTGTAAAGAAATCGAAATCTGGTGAACAAAATTTATAGCTTCATGTGGACAGAGAAATGCGGAATGCTTCGATTTTCGTGGCTGATGGATGGAGGGGCAAAAGTAGATCGTAGACCTTCCTGGAGAAAGGTGATCTCTTGTCCTTCTTGAATCTTCTGTCATCCCAAAGCAGGATTGGTCTCTTTTCTTTCGTCCCTTCTGACGAGGTATCCAGTAGGTTATCTAGTGCCTTCAACCACTCAGAAGGGACCTTGGAGGTCTTCTAGTCCAACCCCCTGCTCAATGCCTTTAAGGAAATAGAACAGAACAGAGTTGGAAGGGACTTTGGAGGTCTTGTAGCCCAACCTCCTGCTCATATACCATTTCAGACAAATCTCTTCTTAAAAACTTCCAGTGTTGGAGCAGCCACAACTTCTGGTGGCAAGCCGTTCCACTGGTTAATTGTTCCCACTGTTAGGAAATTTCTCCTTAAGTCCAGGTTGCTTCTCTCCTTGACGAGTTTCCATCCTTTACTTCTTGTCCTGCCTTCTGATGCTTTGGAGAATATAGCAATAGCACTTAGATTTATATACCGCTTTACAGTGCTTTACAGCCCTCTCTAAGCGGTTTACAGAGTTAGCATATTGCCCCCAACAATCTGGGTCCTCATTTTACCGACCTCGGAAAGATGGAAGGCTGAGTCAACCTTGAGCCAGTGAGACTCGAACTGCCGAACTGCAGCTAGCAGTCAGCTGAAGTAGCCTGCAGTGCTGCACTCTAACCACTGCGCCACCTCGGCTCCCTATGTTAATCTCCCCCTCCTCTTTGTGGCAGCCCCTCAAATATTGGAACACCGCTATTATGTCCCCCCTAGTCCTTCATTTCACTAGAAAAGCAATGCTGGAATCAAGATTTCCAGCTTATCCTGATCCGGAACCTCCTTTCCCATTTCTAAACTCATGTTAAGATCTAGAGCAGTGATGGCTAACCTTTTCCGGACCGAGTGCCCAAAGTGCACGCGCGCCCGTACCCCCCAAATGCAATGCGTGCGTGGGTCCCGCGCATGCGCCCTGCACCCTCGCATGCCCCCGCACAAGCGCACACATACCACATGCGCCCCAGCCGATGCGCACATGCACATGCCCCCCGCACGCCCCCTCCGTGCATGCGCGGCAGAGACCCGAAGACCAGCTGGCTGGTGGGAGGTGCGCGCACGTGCGTGGCGGAGCTTACCTGTGGCGACGGCTCGCGTGCCATCAGAGAGGGCGCTGTGTGCCACCTCTGGCACGTGTGCCATAGGTTCGCCATCACGGATCTAGAGGAAGCCACGAGAACATTCCCTATGAATCAGAAAACGTTTCAAGATGAAAGAAATGGCGGTTGCCTTTGCTCCTGAATTATATATTATTGCTCTGCAGCAGTTTGGATTCAATGCCAGGACGATGTTTGAGTGCGTTGAGGGACGTAAACCTGGCCCTTGGCTGCCACTTCTTAAACCAAACACAGCAAGTCCTCGACTTAACAACAGTTTTGTTTAGTGACCGTTCAAAGTTACCACGGCACTGAAAACAATGAGCCACGACCGTTTTTCCACACTTCTGACCGTTGGAGCATCCCCACGGCCACGGTGGTTTACATTTGGATGCTTGACAACCAACTCACGTTTATGATGGTGGCAGTGTCCCGTGTGTGTGTGTGTGTGTGTGTGTGTGTGTGTGTGTGTCACGTGATCCCCTTTTGCGACCTTCCGATAAGCGAAGTCAATGGGGAAGCCCAATTCACTTAACGACCGTGTTACTAACTGAACAATTGCGGTGATTCGCTTAAAAAAAAATGCGGCAAGAAAAGTCGTAAAATGGGCTAAACTCACTTGGCAAGTTTCTCACTTAACGACATGAATTTTGGGCTCCATTGTCGTATGTCGAGGACTGCCTGTACATCTTTTGTGGCAGCTGGAAGGCAGCTGTGTCACCCCAGGAAAAAATAAAATCCACTTACAGAGTATCTTCAGTCTCTACTTAAATATCTCCAGTTGTCTCTTCCAATTAGGACATTTTTTGGAGGTCTGTCCAGAACACAGGTAGTCCTCGACTTACGATGACGATTGAGCCCAAACTTGTTGCTAAGTGAAACATTTAAGTATAAGTTGGGACAAATAGTTGATGTGCAGAAAATCTTCGACGTACAACCACAATTGAAGCTAGCATTTCTGTTGCTAAGTGAGATATTTGTGAAGTCAGTTTTGGCCCCATTTTACGACCTGTCTTGCCACCGTGAATCGCTGCAGTTCTTAAGTTGGTCACACGGTTTTTAAGCGAATCTGGCTTCCCCACGGGTTTGGCTTGTCAGAAGGTCGCAAAAGGGGATCACGTGACCTCCCCACCTCCCCCGGGACACTGCAACCGTTGTAACTACGAAGCGTCCGAATTTGGATCGCGTGATCATAGGGACACTGCAACGGTCAGTAAGGGCTAAAAACGGTCAAGAGTCACTTCCCCCCCCCACTGCTGCCGTAACTTTGAACGGTCGCTAAATGAACTGTTGTAAATCGAGGACTTTTCTTACGATCTAATCTCTTGATCGTCTTACACCACCCTGAACAATTCTGACCCCATTTTACATCTCACAGCCCTTCGGATACTTGGAGACACTTTGTTCTGACCTAGGATTCCACAAACCACAAAGCAGACTCCTTGTCCCGACAAAAAACCCCTTTTTATTAAGTTACTGTGAATTCTTCTCATTCACATCCAGCAAAGTCTTTCAAGGGTGCATTTACAGTCACAGACCTTATCTGGCTTGGAGAGCTGCCAGGCCGATATCTTCAAAACGTGGCAAGGAGTCTCGGAGAGTCACGAACCAATTAAGCGAACTAATTGTCTCCTGCAAACTCCCATCCCCTTTCGCTCCTCTTTTATTCCCTATGGGAGGGGCCATTCATCGTCCACCTGTGTCCTTACTCCCAAGTCGACCCTTGTTCCTTAGCTGTTCCCGCCGTCTGGCAGCTCTGCGCATGCGAACACTGGGAACAGGCTCCAGCTGTTAGTCTGCCTCACTGATGTCTGACTCCAAAGTCAACTGATATTCATCGTCCACCTGTGGCCTTACTCCCAAGTCGACCCTTGTTCCTTAGCTGTTCCCTTCATCTGGCAGCTCTGGGCATGCGCACACTGGGAACAGGCTCCAGCTATTCGTCTGCCTCACTGATGTCTGACTCCAAAGGCAGCTGATAACTCTCAGACTGCCCTGGCCCCATCTCTGCCTCCGACGTAGAGCCCTCATCAGAGCCTTCCCCAGACTCCAGGACAGGCCCATGTTCCTCCCCAACCTCCTCACTGTCCGAATCTGCTGCCAGCTCTGCTGGCCGCTGGCAGACCACAACACACCTATTGTAGGGTGTCCCTCTGAGATCTTCTCTACCCCAGGTGTGCTCAGCCCTTTAAATTGTGCTTGTGTTTCCCTTTCCAGCCCTTGATCGTTTTGGTGTCTCTTCTCTGGCCACTTTCCAGTTTGCCAGTGTCCTTCCTAAAATAGTTGTTTTTACGTATCCCTGTTTTTTGTGTTTTTTGTTTTGCTAAAGAGAGAGATTCAAAGAATTCTTTTCACTGCAGCATCAAACTGTTAAAAATAAATAAATCAGTCCTGAATTCTAGGCTCCTTGGCTAGAGACATCTTCCGCTGGTATGTATGTGTGACACTCAGAATAAAGTTTATAATTATTAAGAAGAAACTCCAAAGACGAGGTATGTGCCAGAGGCCGCCTTCACTGAGTAGATAATATCGGTAATCCTTGACCACAATCCAGCCCAAAACTTCGGTTGCTAACTGAGACATTTGTTAAGTGAGTTTTGCCTCATTTTACAACCTTTCTTGCCACTCTTGTTAAGTGAATCACTGCAAATCTAAAGTTAGCAACACGGTTGTTAAGCGAATCTGGCTTTTATATTTTGATCACGCGACCATGGGGATGCCGCAGTGGTCTTTAGGTGTGAATCCCGGTCCTAAGTCACTTTTTTCAGCGCTGTTGTAACTACAAACGGTCACTAAATGACCTGTTGTAAGTCGTGGACTACCTGTACTACAATCAGATCTACAATGCCTTATACATTAAGAGCCCTCCTCCTCCTCATCGCGATTTCAGAAGCCCTCCATGGGGACTTTTCAACCAACTGTTGCAAAAAAATAAAAATAAATATGTTTTCTATTCCGTGTCTGATCCCAACCCGACCTGAAGTCCTTCTTCAGTTCCTAATTTAGTATTCTTTTCTATCCGTTCAACCTCCAGGGAGGCCATGACAGTTCACCCAGCCTCCCCATCAAGCCTCGCATTCGTAAAAAAATATTTTCATAAGAAAAGAGGGCAGGGAGGGGGGAGAGGAAATATACACACACACACACACACACACACACACACACACACAACTGTGTTTCAATATGTATATGTATACACACACCGTGTTTCCCCGAAAATAATTCCCTGTCTTATATTTTTTTGAACCCTGAAATAACCGCTTGGCCTTATTGTCATGCACTTTATGATCACATGACTGTTGGGATGCTGCAACGGTCATAAGTGTGAGGAACGGACGTTGCAACTTCAAAGGGTCACTAAACGAACTGTTGTAAGTCAAAACTACCTCTGTATATCTAAAATTTTGCCACTGGGGCTAAGGAATTTGTTATCGGTCGTAGAGAAGCTGGGCTAGATCGAA
The DNA here is from genome assembly GCA_003457575.1 of Thermophis baileyi. Classification (NCBI taxonomy): domain Eukaryota; kingdom Metazoa; phylum Chordata; class Lepidosauria; order Squamata; family Dipsadidae; genus Thermophis; species Thermophis baileyi. The sequence continues at coordinate 407,776 of QLTV01000446.1, forward strand.
CCTTTTCTGCTGGACGCATTTTTTTTGATATCAAGGCTTGTCTGTCTGTCTGTCCTCCCGTCTCGTTCGCAGAACATGGTGATGAGCTTCCGGGTCTCCGACTTGCAGATGTTGCTCGGATTTGTGGGCCGGAGCAAAAGCGGACTCAAACACGAACTGGTAACTCGGGCCTTGCAACTGGTCCAGTTTGACTGTAGCCCGGAACTCTTCAAGAAGATCAAAGAGATCTATGAGACTCGATACGCCAAGATCTCCGAACCGGGACAACCCCCCCAGCAGCAGCCGCTCCCACCGCCCCCACAGCACCGACCTCCTTCCGAAACCCTTTCCATCCATTCGTCTTACGACCGCAACAGCGCAGTAACCAGGACTGGTCTTTCTACTACCCCCAACATAGACTATCCCTCGCTCTACGGAAAGTATTTAAACGGACTTGGACGGTTGCCGGTCAAACCGGTGAAGCCTGAAGTCCGGTTGGTGAAGCTTCCCTTCTACACTATCCTGGATGAACTGTTGAAGCCCACAGAACTCGGTGAGTTGGGCCCGGACGATCGCTGGCGACCCTGGAGGCCTGGCCTTCCAGGTTCGCGGACAGAGGTGGGAACAGACCATTGATGGGGCCTGGAGGAGAAGACCCATCTATCAGGCCTCCTTTGCTCTTTCCCTTTCTTCTCTTCGAAGCTGTGGGTGGTCTCTTGTGGGGTGGGGTGGGAGTGGCTGGTTCCGACGGTGGCTTGGAACAATGGTGGGCCAGGAAATAGAGTTATGGGCAGAGAGGACTCAAAGCTTTGGGTGCTGCTTAAAATCGGCCAGTTCTTTAGCAGATGCAGTCCATTTTGGGAGAGGTCAAAGAAAGCTACCGTTTTCTTTTTCCTAACTTGGGATTCTGGGGGGTCCTTGTAGTCCTGTATCTCGAGGGCTATCTATAATTGTGCAGGTCTATGACAACTTGGCACGGCCAACTCGCCGCAAGACAACTCACCATGGCTAATTTGCCGTGGGACAACTCGCCGCAGGACAAGAGTTACACTAATATGTCCCAAAAGGTACTTTTTCAAGAGGCAACTGGACTTTCTGGTTTTTCTTTGAAGACGTTTCACTTCTCATCCAAGAAGCTTCCTCAGCTCTGACTGAAGGATTTATACTCCTTGCAGACAGCTGGTCATTTGCATCCTTTTAGAGAGTCGTTGAGGCCACTTGGAGGTTTATCTGTGTCCTCAGGGTCACCTGAATAGTGCAAATGGGTGTGGAGCCTTCTTGGAATTGTTGAAAGCAGTGGGTTGTAGACTGGAGATAGATGATGTCGTATCCCTTCCCCTCTGTTGAGAGAGGGGTATTCAATTTTGACATAAATGGCCTCTGACCCCTCTTTCAAACCAGTAGTCCTCTTTGTCCAAAATGTGGACTCTGCTGTCTTCCAAAGAGTGGCCTTTGTCTTTCAAATGCAGATGGACCTCTGAACCTTGTCCTGATGGGTTTGTTCTCCTATGTTGTGCCATGCGTTTGTGAAGTGGCTGTTTTGTTTCCCCAACGTACAGATCTGCACATGGCTCACTGCATTGTACTGCGTATACCACATTGCTCAGTTTCTGTCTGGGTGTTTTATCCTTGGGGTGGACAAGCTTCTGCCTTAATGTATTCTTGGGTTTGAAGTGTGCACGTATGTTGTGTTGACTGAAACCGAAACGTCGTCAAAGAAAAACCAGAAAGTCTACTTGCCTCTTGGAAAAAAAGCACCTTTTGGGACAACTGTGACCTGGGAATGACTGAGAATCTTCCTAGACTAATATCGGAAAAATCGTCTAATCGAATCGTTAAAGAAAAGAAGCCAAAGGAGGGAGACCGAATAAAACATGCAATGAGAAAAATTAAAACCATTTTTTAATGATTTTAAATAATTAAATCCAATTGTTGAATTGCCCCCCCCCCCCCGCGGTGAGTTGTCCCGTGGCAAGCAAGTTGGCCGTGACGAGTTGGCTGTGACGAATTGTCCCATTCTGATAAATTGTGCCGCTGGGCCTTCCGGGTTCCTTGTGAGTAAACAAGATTGGGATGAAGGGTGAATTTGGGACAGGGACTCTTGAATTTGTCTTGGCTTCTCCTTACGTCCCCAGGGGTATCCGGAAGGCAATCTCTTGTTTGCGCACAGCGCAGTGGAACCTTCTTCGGCAAACCGGCTGAGGCAACCTCTGTGTTTTGATTGCAAGATATGCTTTAAGAGGCCTCGGTGTCCTTTGAGAAATTCCTCATCGCTCTTGATATTCTCCCAGTGTTTTTGTAGGCTGCTGCGGGTTGCTCTGGAGGCTTTTTATGAGCTGAGGCTGCGGTGTTATATGTATGAGCAAAGAGCCGAAGAGCCAAACGAGAGCGTGTCTCTCGTTGGCTGTGCATTTTCACAGGTTGCTGCTATGGATAAATGTCCCCTCTTCTTTACAATGGTATTAATAGAACTGTGGGGTTGTTGTTTTTTTAATCGCTGTCACGAGAATGAACAATTAAGAGGCATTTTTATTGTATGTTAGTCAAACCTCACCTATGGTGCTAGATCCACTTCTCAGTACCAAAGTTTCAGAACGAGGTGGGAAGGCTCACGAGATAAATGAAAAGAGAAAACTGAGGTGCGACAGGAGAGGATGGCCTTCTCTAATCTGGAAGGACCAGAATTTCAGAATCAGAATAGAGCTGGAAGGGACCTGGGAGGTCTTCTAGTCCAACCCCCCTGCTCAGGCAGGAGACCCTATACCAGGGATGGCGAACCTTTTTTTGCTCGGGTGCCCACACCCATAATGCAATGCCTTTCCCCCCCTGCATGTGCGCACAACCCCCCCCCCCGCACTGCCCCCCTGCGCATGCGCGCAGGCCTCACTGAAGCCTCCGGACTTTCTATACTTAGATTTCAGGCTTTCCTGAAGCCTGGGGAGGGCGAAAACAGCCTCCCCCCCTGCTCTCCGGAAGGCCGAAAATCAGCTGGCCAGTGCGCACATGTGCACTGGAGCTGACACAGGGCAACGCCTCGCGTGCCCTCAGATATGGCTCCACGTGCCACCTGTGGCACGCGTGCCATAGGTTCGGCATCATGGCCCTATACCTTTCAGTCCAGTCTCTTCTTAAAAGAGTGATGGAGCGCCCACAACCTCTGGTGGCAAGCCGTTCCACCGGTTAATTGTCGTCACTGTTAGGAAGTTTCTCTTTAATTCCATTTCTAAAATTCTGTTTCCACTTATGGGGCACACTGAATATAGATCAGGGATGTCAAACCCAAGGCGCAGGCTGGATCCGGCCCACAGGGTACTTAAATCTGGCCCGCACTGCCGGCCTGGAAATAGTGAAGGACCGGCCCGCGGTGCCTCTGGCAGTCAAAACGGGGCGTGGGGGGATCGCTCCTGCAGCACCCTGCTGGCCAAAATGGGGCGCAGGGGCCCATGTAAGGCCCCCCCCGCTCCATTTTGGCCGGCAGGATGCTGCAGGAGGCATCTGTCCCGTCTCTCCCCCCCCCCACTCCACTGGCCTGCGGAGGAGAACTACAATGTTGATCCGGCCCTCGAAGAAATCCAGTTTGACACTCCCGATATAGATTAATGAGAAAGAAAAATGAATTTCAACAATTGTAGAATCAGCATGACAAAAATGGACAAAAGTGAAGGGGGTCCCAATACTTTCTGAATACCCTGTAGCTAAGGGTCTCCCTCACTCAGATCGGGGGGGGGGGCGAAAGGAAGCAGTATGCTCCCTCCCATATTTGGGTATACCAGGTGATTTAACAGAAACACACACACACACACACACACACACACACACACACACACAGATATATATATGTTTTTTTTCTCTGTTAAATCACCTGGTATACCCAAATATGGGAGGAAGCATACTGCTACCTTTTTTGCCTTTCGGCCCCTCCAGGGGCC
>QLTV01000446.1:414480-435614 GCA_003457575.1 Thermophis baileyi
TAATGGTCATAGGGTACAAATAAGCAATCAGGATACAATCAGTATCAATATAAATCGTAAGGATACAAGCAACAAGTTACAGTCCTGCAGTCATAAGTGGGAGGAGATGGGTGATAGGAACAAGGAGAAGACTGATAGTAATAGTAATGCAGCCTTAGTGAATAGTTTTACAGTGGTGAGGGGATTATTGGTTTAGCAGAGTGATGGCGTTCGGGAAAAAACTGTTCTTGTGTCTAGTTGTTCTGGTGTGCAGTGCTCTATAGCGTCATTTTGAGGGTAGGAGTTGAAACAGTTTGTGTCCAGGATGCGAGGGGTCAGTAAATATTTTCACAGCCCTCTTTTTGACTCGTGCAGTATACAGGTCCTCAATGGAAGGCAGGTTGGTAGCAATTGTCTTTTCTGCAGTTCTGATTATCCTCTGAAGTCTCTGTCTGTCTTGTTGGGTTGCAGATGGTATAGGGTAGTGGTTCTCAACCTTTCTAATGCTGCGACACCCCCTGCGACACCCCCCGCCACCGCGACACCCTCCCCGCCCCCTCCCCACGCGGGATGAGGTGACAAAGGGGGCGTGGCACCAGGGGTGAAATGCTCCCAGTTCGGGCTTGCCTGCGGGTCGCCGGACAGCTGATAGCAACGGAAGCGGGAGACTTCGCCCGGACGCCGCCATTTGGGTTCTTTTACCCTCTGCGCATGCACAAAGCGTTCTGCGCATGCGCAGAGGGTAAAAGAACCCAAATGACGACGTCCGGGCGGGTGGGCGAAGTCTCCCGCTTCTGTAGCTACCGGCTGTCCGGCGACCCGCAGGCACGGCCGAACCGGGAGCATTTCACCCCTGCAAGTGACGGTGGCACCAAGATGGCGGGCTAACGCGCGCGGCGACCCCTGTGAAATGGTCGTTCGACCCCCAAAGGGGTCGCGATCCACAGGTTGAGAACCGCTGCCCTAGATTCTCAAGAGTAAAGTGTGGCAGGCCAAAGTCTCTAATAAAAATATGGCTTCGGCCTGACACTAGGTTCTGTAGGGATGAAGTCTCCAAGGGTGGGTACCAGAGGTGGGTTCCTGCCGATTCGGACCGGTTCTTTAGAACCGGCAGCGGGAATTTCCCCCCGCTCGCCAAACCGGCAGCGATGGCCGGCTGGACACGCCCCCGAACTGGCTCTCTCGGCGGCACCTTAGGCGCTGCCATCTTGTTTTTCTCTTCTGCGCATGCGCAGAAGCTAGATTTTCAGCACTGTGCATGCGTGCGCCCACGCGGCGCGGGAGGAAGCGAACCGGCAGCGAGGTAAGTTAGAACCCACCCCTGGTGGGTACCCTCAATATATCCTGTTTGGATCTGCCCATTCACTTTCGTAGCCCCCCCCCCATCTCTGCCCCTCAGTTACAGAAAAACTTTTGAGAGGGGAAGGACTTCGCCTAGCTTGAAATGCACACGGCCACAATTGACCCCAAAGGTTCCGTTGCTAAGCGAGACATTTGTTAAGTGAGTTCTGCCCCATTTTTACGGCCTTCCTTGCCACCCTGGTGAAGCGACTCCCTGCAGTTGTTACTCACACGGGTTGTTAAGTGAATCCGGCTTCCCCATCGGCCTTGCTTGTCAGGAGGAGGTCGCAAAAGGGGATCGCCTGACCCCGAGGACACTGCAACCGTCGTAAATATGAGTCCAGGATCTGAATTTTTGATCACGTGGCCGTGGGGATACTGCGACGGTTGTAAGTGTGAAAAACGGTCTTTCTTTCCAGTGCCGTCGGAACTTCGAACAGTCACTGAACGAACTCTTGTAAATGGAGGGCTGCCTGTAGTTGCATTTTGTTCATTTATTCCATTTTTTAAACTCTCCTCCTCCTCCCTTGTAAAGTGTAAGCTCTTGTTTTTTTTAGCATCCAGGCCAAAGCTGGCCTCAAAAACCGGCTTGCAGCTCCCAAGATTCTCTGGCTTGGTTTCCACGTCACGTTTACCCAATGTGTGGTTTGTTTTGGCTTCCTGCCCTGTGCAAACTCAGCCGTGGCGGTTTCCGAGCCGTGGTTTGACAGCGTGGTCGTTGGGCAGCAGCTGAGAGTTGGGCTCCAGTTGTTTTATTACTTAGTTTATAATATCAAATATCAAAAATACACAATACAGGTTGTGTATTGATTTATATCAGTTCGTTTAGTGACCGTTCAAAGTTACAACGGCGCTGAAAAAAAACCATGACTCACGACCAATTTTCATACTTACGACCGTCGCAGCATCCCCACAGTCACGGGATTTACATTCAGATTGTCAACCGAGTCACGTTTATGACGGTCGTGGTGTCCCAGAGCCGCACGATCCCCTTCTGACAAGCAAAGTCAGTGGGGAAGCCAGATTCACTTAACGACCGTGCTACTAATTTAACGTCGGCAGCGATTCACTTAGCAAACGTGGCAAGAAACGTCGTAAAACAGGGCAAAACTCACTTAACAAATTTCTCACTTAACAAACATCCATTTTGGGCTCAATTGTGGTCCTATGGGGACTGCAAAAGGAAGGGAAAAGTGTAGAAAAGAAGGAGAAAGAAAAGGCATTGACTTCTGACTCCCTTTGGTGCCGTAGAATAAGGTAATAGCATCGAATCTCAACTTTTTATTTTTACATTTTTACATAGTAATATAAACTAGCAATAAACTAGAGTTGGGCGTGGGGGGTTAATTGTGACTTGTTCAGGAAATGAAAGTAAGGTTTGAACTCGGCCTGTGTCTGCTAGTGAATCAGAATACAGCTGGAAGGGACCTTGGAGGTCTTCTAGTCCAGCCCCCTGCTCAAGCAGGAGATCCTATGCCTGTGATGGCGAACCTATGGCACAGGTGGCACGCGGAGCCATATCTGAGGGCACGCGAGGCGTTGCCCTATGTCAGCTCCAGCGCTGGCCAGCTGATTTTCGGCCTTCCGGAGGGTGGGGGGAGGCCGTTTTCGCCCTCCCCAGGCTCTGGAGCCTCCGGAGGCCCCACGCCCAAGCCCTTTTGGCACCCGAGCAAAAAAAGATTCGCCATCACTGTCCTATGCCATTCCAGATAAATGGCTGTCCAGTCTCTTCTTAAAAACCTCCAGTGATGAAACACCCACAACTTCTGGAGGCAGGTAGTTCCGCTGGTTAATTGTTCTCAGTGTTAGGAAGTTTCTCCTCAATTCCAGGTGGTTTCTCTCCTTGGTTAGTTTCCATCCGTTGCTTCTTGTCCTGCCTTCAGGTGCAAATAAATTGGGGGGGGGGAAATTAACCCTCTCTTCTTTGTGGCAGCCCCTCAAATGATGGAAGACTGCTTTCATGTCCCCCCTAGTTCCTTCTTTTCTCTAGACTGGCCAATACCCAAATCCTGAAACCGTTCCTCATATGTTTTAGTCTCCAGGCCTTTAATCGTCGTAATTGCTCTTCTTTGCACTTTTTCCAAAGTCTCAACCTCTTTTTTGTGACGTGGTGACCAAAACTGGATGCCGCATTCCAGGTGTGGCCTTACTAAGGCTTTCTAAAGCTGTACTAAGACTTCACGTGTTTTTGATTCTGTGCCTCTGTTTATACAACCAAGGATCGTATTGGCTTTTTTGGCTGCTGCCGCGCACGGCTGGCTGGCTCGTGTTTAAGGGATCGTCCACTAGGACTCCCAAGGTCCCTCTCACAGTTACTGTTTTTGAGCCAGGTTTCGCCTAATCTGTCCTTGTGCCTTTGTTTTTTTTTTCCTGCCCAGGTATAAAAACCTTGCTTTTCTCCACATTAAATTTCATCTTGTTAGTGAAATCAGGTGGTCTTCACTGCATCCCCCAGGGCAGGCACATCCTTGTTAGTTTGTCACCCATCATCTTCCCTGCGGTGCCAATCTTTGGATAGCACACGGCTTGCTCCATAGTGATTCTTGAGGAATGGTTCCTGTCATAGAATCATAGAATCCTAGGGCTGGAAGCAGTAGTGGGTTCTAAACCCCGTCGCTACCGGTTCGCGCTTGCGCGCGACGCTTCTGTGTCCCGGGTGGGTGGGCGGAGCCTCCTGCCACCGCTGCTACCTGTTCGCCGAACCGGGAGCAACCCACCGCTGGCTGGAAGGGACCGTGAAGGTCTTCTAGTCCAACCCCCCTTCCCAAGGCAGGAGTCTTTATACCATCCCAGATATTTCACGCCAGGTGAAAGGATATTTTTCAGTGAACTCCCCCATGCACTGGTGATGTTCCCTAGACTGATAATGAGACGTCTGCAAACTCAGTACCAAGATCCCAGCAAGGTGCCCAAATTGTACCAAAGTCGATGTATGTTGCTCAAGAGTCACAATGTGTGGATAGCAACCTCGTCTAAACTCTTTAAATAAATATGCCAATCCTTACAGGGAGTCCTAGACTTACAACAGTACGTTTAGTGACCGTTCAAAGTTACGACGGCACTGGAAAAAGTGACTGAGGACCGTTTTTCACACTTAGGAGCTTTGCAGCATCCCCGTGGGCACGTGATCAAAATTCAGGTGCTTGGCCACTGATTCATATTTATGACGGTTGCAGTGTGATCCCCTTTTGCGACCTTCTGACAAGCAAAGTCAATGGGGGAAGCCAGATTCACTTAACAACCGTGAGGGGATGGGATGGGATGGGATGGGATGGGATGGGATGGGATGGGATGGGATAGAATAGAATAGAATAGAATAGAATAGAATAGAATAGAATAGAATAGAATAGAATAGAAAGGGGGGAAGCAAGATTCACTTCAGAACCGGGAGGGGATGGGAGGGGAGGGGATGGGATGGGATGGGATGGGATGGGATGGGATGGGATAGGATAGAAGAGAATAGAATAGAATAGAATAGAATAGAATAGAATAGAATAGAATAGAATAGAATAGAATTATAGAATAGAATAGTTGGAAGGGACCTTGGAGGTCTTCTAGTCCAACCCCTTGCTCAAGCAGGAAAACCTATATTATCTCGCACAAATAATTGTCCAATCTCTTCTTTAAAACTTCCAGTATTGGGAGCATCCACAACTAACTTAACGACCGCAGTGATTCACTTATCAACGGCGGCAAAAAAGGTCGTAAAATGGGGCAAAACATTCACTTAACAAACATCTCACTCTGCGACATAAATTTCAGGTGTGTTCCTACGTCGAGGACGACCGGTATTTAAAACAAACAAATCGAATGCTGCTCTGGAAAAACTGGCCAATATTCCCACCCTTCCCGGGCACTCTTAGCGAGTTCTGCAGCCCAGCTGCAGAAGCCTGGGTAAGAAGCCCCTGCTGTGAATTCACACCTCATCATTAACATAATTAAATTTAGCAAATGGCAGGACAGGTATAAGCTATAAGTGGAGAAAGCAGGCAGGATGCTTGGGCTCTTGTGATCTTCCCTGACCAAAAAAAATATATGGCGTGGGCTGTTTTTTTTCCTTGCCGTCAAAAATCCCCTGGATTTAAAATCTCTCTTTTGTTGTTGTTGTTGTTGTTGCTTTGAGAGGGGTGGGCAGTTGTGTTAAAACTTGTCTCCTCTCAAGTTCATCAGTCTGTCTAGGAGGTAAGTTAGATAAGGTCAGTGTTTTCCTTATCACCAGTTTGAATGGTCTCATTTGCAGTTGGATGATAATTTTGAGGTGTCCTTGGTGCTCTCTGAGCTTGGTGGTTTTCTTGCAGACGTCTCATGACCCAACTAGGTAACATCATCAATAGCAAAAAGTGAACACTGATTACGTTACCTAGTTGGGTCATGAAACATCTGCAAGAAAACAACCAAGCTCAGAGAGCACCAAGAACCCCACAGTCCTCCTCCTCCTCCTCCTCCTCCTCCTCTCCACAAACCCCTTCCTCCCTTTAGCACTGAAGGTGTTACCTAGTTGGGTCATGAAACGTCCGCAAGAAAACCACCAAGCTCAGAGAGCGCCAAGGACCCCACAGTCGTCCTCCTCCTCCTCCTCCTCCTCCTCCTCCTCCCTCTAGCACTGAAGGTGTTACCCAATTTGGTCATGAAACGTCCGCAAGAAAACCACCAAGCTCAGAGAGCGCCAAGGACCCCACAGTCGTCGTTCTCCTCTTCCTCTTCCTCTCCACAAACTCCATCCCTTTCTAGCACTGATGATGTTACCTAGTTGGGTCATGAAATGTCTGCAAGAAAACAACCAAGCTCAGACAACACCAAGGACCCCACAGTCCTCCTCCTCCTCCTCCTCTTCCTCCTCCTCACAAACCCCTTCCTCCCTCTAACACTGAAGGTGTTACCCAATTTGGTCATGAAACATCCGCAAGAAAACCACCAAGCTCAGAGAGCGCCGAGGACCCCCGCAGTTCAACCACGAACTACAGATACTCTCTTGGATTGATGATAATTTTCTTGGTTTGGGAAGTCCCTCTGAAGGGCAGATGTTTCTATAGGATCCTACCCAGGAACCCATAATCGGTTTTCCTTCCTCAAATGCCAGTCGGGCTTGGTCTCGTGTCATCCAGGGAGGTGACTTTTCGATGAGATTTCTCCATCTCCTTCGGATTGCTCCCCTGACAAATCTTTTTGCCTTCCCTGTCCAGTCCCGCAGAACAACGAGAAACTTCAAGAGAGCCCCTGCGTGTTTGCCCTGACGCCACGACAGGTTGAGCTGATCAGGAATTCCAGGTAAGTTTCCTCGCGAAGCCCCGTGCAAAATCGGAGTGATGAATGGTAAAATAAAACAAAATTGGGAAAAAAAATAAAATAAATCTGAGCGAGGTCTTTGAGTGTCTTGTGGCAGACTAGCTAATCCTGCAGCGCAAAGTCCATCTTGTTTTAAAAATACCGCCTTTGCCGTAGATCGGTGGTTCTCAACCATCCTAATGCCGCGACCCCCGCCCCGCCGCCGTGACCCCCGCCCTGCCCCCTCCCCGCGCGTGCGCATTGCCAGTCACCAAGATGGCGGGCTAGCGCGCGGTTAGGTGACCCCTGTGAAAGGGTCGTTCGACCCCCAAAGGGGTCGCGACCCAAAGGTTGAGAACCGCTGCCGTAGATGAAAGGGAATCTCTCTCGACCTCAGTATTGCTCCAGGAAAATGGGAGCATGAATGGTTTCTCTCTAATTGGCGTTTGTTCCTAAGGGACCAATTTTGAACGGTTGCGTCGGTATCCCTCAGCAATCATACAGGTAATCCTCGACTTACGACCAGTCGCTTAGCGACCAATGGACCCTCCCAAACGACCGGGATTTTGAAGTTTTGAAAGGGAGGGAGCGAGAGAGAGAGAGAGAGAGGGAGGGAGGGAGGGAGGGAGGGAGATGGTGATGATGGAGATGGAGGGAGAAAGAAAGAGAAAGAAGAAAGAAAAAGAAAGATAGAGAAAGAAAGAAAGAAAAAGAAAAAGAGGAAAGAGAAAGAAAAGGAAGAAAAAAATAAAGAAAAGTGAAAGAGAAAGAAAGAAAAGAAAAAGGAAGAAAAGAAAAAGAAAAAGTGAGAAAAAAGAAAAGAAAAGGAAGAAAGGAAAGAGTGAGAAAGAGAAAGGAAGAAAAAAGAAAGAAAAAAAGTGAGAGAAAGAAAGTGAAAAAGAAAGAAGGAAGAAAGGAAAGAGAGAGAAAGAAAGTGTGTGAGAGAGAAAGAAAGAAAAGGAAGGAAGGAAGGAAGAAAGATCATGTGATCTTTGTGGCCCCCCTGGTCACATGACCACGATTCAAGATGGTTTCCAGCCATGTTCACTTAATGATTGCCACAGAAGAGGGACCTAAAATCAGGCGCGATCATGGGATGGCTTGCTTAACAACTGGCACGATTTACAGGCTCGATTATGGTCGTAAGTCGAGGACTACCCATCCGTCAAATATATTTCTCCACTGAACGTGTGGCTTGTCAGTGGCGGGAAACTGTCCTCTCTCATCCTCATGCTGTTTGGCGGCGGGCTGTGGCTGATGGACCTTGGAGTCCTAGTCACCACAGTTTAGCACATCTGCCATCTCTCCCGATCGATCGATCGAGGGGTTTCGAGCCTCCTTTGGGCTTTCCCTGTCGGTCAGCCGACCGGTTTGTCTTGCGAATCCCTTTGGAGCCAGTTTCTTTAGTCCAAACCTGTTCAAAGTTAATTGCACGCCCTCCAAATTACAGGGTTTGTTTGTCATCTCTCCTTGTGTGTGTTGTGTGTTGTGTGTGTGTGTGGGGGGGGGCGCTCTAATCTGGGATTTTAGGGCATGACTGAAGAGTTGTGAGCTCAGGAAAACCCAAGTCAGACCTGCTTCTTCGATTACTTGGGTGTTTTTTTTTTTCCTCCCCTTTCTTTTTTTCCATCTGCCTAAATCGCTTGTGGTTTTTCTGGTCTTGATCTGTGTGCTCTTGTCATTTGACAGGGACTTGCAGCCGGGCGTGAAATCAGTCCAGGTTGTCCTCAGGTAAGCTAAGGTGCTAATTAACTCTCTTCCTTAGAAACAGGGATGGGCTGGAGGGAAGGGAAGGGAAGGGACTTAACCAAGGCAGGGGTGCGAGATGAGATTCCCTGCAAACAGGCTCCAAAGCATTGCACAAGGTATGCCTCGGTGTGTTTGTCATTCAGATAGTTCTGCCTTTGGATCGGAATGGGTTTGGAAGTCCCAAAGGTGCTTTTTTTCGAGAGGCAACTGGACTTTCTGGTTTTTCTTTGAAGACGTTTCGCTTCTCCTCCAAGAAGCTTCTCCAGCTCTGACTGAAGGGAGGGGAATGGAAGGATTTAATACTCCTTGCAGACAGCTGGTCATACGTGGAAATATGCAGCATGATGCAGTGAGCCCTGTGCAGATCTGGACATTGGGGAAACAAAAGAGCCACTTCACAAACGCATGGCGCAACATAGGAGAAGAAACCCATCAGGACTAGATTCAGCAGTCCAGCTGCATTTAAAAGACTTAACTCCACTCTTTTGAAGACAGCAAAGTCCACATTGTGACAGGGAGGACCGTTGGTTTGAAAGTGGCCATCTATGTCGAAATTGAACAGCCCCCCTCAACAGAGGGGGAGGGATACAACATCATTTATCTCCAGGCTACAACACGGTCCTTTCAGCAGTTCCAAGAAGGCTCCACACCCATTTGAACCACTCAGGTGACCCTGAGGACACAGACAAACCTCCAAGTGGCCTCAATGACTCTCTAAAAGGATGCAAATGACCAGCTGTATGCAAGGAGTATATATATTCTTATATATAAAGAAGTTTCTTATTAAATCAATCCTGCTGCATCAGTCTGCCTGTGTGTGCTTCCTGGATTTAATTTTCTGCAACAAACTCTGATATCCTTGCAGACAGCTGGACATTTGCATCCTTTTAGAGGGTCGTGCTTCAACAGTCTCCACCATCCAGTCAGAGCTGAAGAAGCTTCTTGGATGAGAAGCGAAACATCTTCAAAGAAAACCAGAAAGTCCAGTTGCCTCTTGAAAAAAGCACCTTTGGGACAACCATGACCTGAATGACGGAGAACCTCCACAGACAAATGGATTTGGAAGCATTCCTGACACCTTCTGGCCCCCAGGGGGCAGTCCTGACCTGCAATTGAATCATAGAATCGCAGGGCTAGAAGGGACCTTGGAGGCCTTCTAGTCCCACTCCCTTCCCCAGGCAGGAGTCAAAACTCTAAAGTTTTTGGACAATACAGGGGGGAATTGAGTGTAGATATGATTGTTCTGTATGTCCCAAAGGTGCTTTTTTCAGGACTTCCTTGTTTTTCTTTTTGATCCTGATGCAGCAGGATTGATTTAAATAAGAAACTTCTTTATATACAAGAATATATATACAATACCAATGTAGATTCTTCTTCAAGCAGTTACAAGCAAACACACAGGCAGGAGAGAACAGTTAGTTTCATTTCAGCAGTTCAGAGTGGGCTGAGCCACGCCCAGCCTTCTAGCTTCAGTTTCAATTCTCTGCACAGACGCAGATGTGTTTAGCTCCCATTGGCTGACTTAGTTGCTAGGCCTATTAGCAATAGCACTTAGACTTATATACCGCTTTACAGTGCTCTACAGCCCTCTCTAAACGGTTTACAGAGTCAGCATATTGCCCCCAACAATCTGGGTCCTCATTTTACCCACCTCGGAAGGATGGAAGGCTGAGTCAACCTTGAGCCGGTGAGATTTGAACCGCCGAACTGCAGCTAGCAGTCAGCTGAAGTAGCCTGCAGTGCTGCACTCTAACCACTGGGCCACCTCGGCTCTATTCATTGGCTGACCTTGTTACCATTGGCTCTCCCAGTTCATGAATAATCTGATAAAGGAATATAAATCCTTCCACCACCACCCCACCATCCAGTCAGAGCTGAAGAAGCTGCTCGGATGAGAAGCGAAACGCCTTCAAAGAGAAAAAACCAAGAAAGTCCAGTTGCCTCCTGAAAAAAAAAAAAAATAATCACCTTTGGGACAACCATGACCTGGATGACTGAGAATCTCTACAGATTGTTCTGTAGGAACTCTGATATAAAAATCAGGTTTGATCACCCTGCCTCTAGTCGCTCACCAACACCAAGCCGCCCAGAGTCCTTCGGGAGTTGGGCGGCATATAAATTTTATAAAATTAAATAAATAAATAAAAATAAACGCACCCAGAAAAGGAAGGCAAGTCCTGTTTTTCATTCAGTCTTCTTTCTCCTTCCTTATCTGGGCTGAGGAGGAGGAGGAGGAGATGGAGATGGAGGAGGAGAGATAGGAAGGAGGAAGAGGAGGAGGAGGAGCCATAAGTCAAGTTTGAAGAACAGTAAAGTCAAACCAGGGATGACGGCAGAGGGTTAGGCCTGGTTTTTTTTTGGCTCAAGGCTGTGTCCATCAAAATCACTGAGACTAGATTGGTATGGATGTGTGAGCTGGCGAGGCCACACTTGGAATACTGCATCCAATCCTGGTCACCATGATATAAAACAAGATGTAGAGACTCTAGAAAGAGTGCAGAGAAGAGCAACTAAGATGATAAAGTATCTGTAGGCTAAAACATACGACGAATGATTGAAGGAACTGGGTATGTCTAGCCCAGTGATGGCCAACCTTTTTTGGCTTGGGTGCTAAAAGGGCGCGCACGATAGCATGCATGCGCATGCCCACACCCATAATGCAATGCCCTCCCCCGCGCATGTGCACAACCCCCCCTGCTGACTGCCCCCCCTCTGCCCCCCGAGCATGCGCACAGGCCTCACTGAAGCCGCCGGACTTCCGGTAGGCGTGTTGGGCTGTTTTTTTCCCTAATGAAGACCCCGCCCACGCCAGGGTGCACAGGTAAAAATTAAGCTAGGATGGGGATGGGGGGAGCTGCCCTACTACTTACCTTCGGGCAGTTACAGCCAGGCCTCGCACACCTCAGTCCATTTCTTCTGCAGCCAGCAAGGCTTTCCTGAAGGCCTCTCTAGCCGATAACAGAGCTCCGGATCGATCTGGAGCTCTGTTATCGGCTGCAGAGGCCTTCAGGAAAGCCTTGCCGGCTGCAGAAGAAATGGGTCGAGATGTGCGAGGCCTGGCTGCAACTGTCCAAAGCCGAAGAAGTTCCTGAAGACCTCTGACAGCGAAAAGGAGGCTGGGGGTGATGCACATAAGTGAACTTCCGGTTAGGCCGTTTTTCGCCGTCCCCAGGCTTCAGGAGGCTTTCCTGAAGCCTGGGGAGAGCGAAAACGGCCGAAAAGAAGGCTGAAAATCAGCTGGCCAGCGCACACATGCGCGCTGGAGCTGACATAGGGCAACGCCTCGCGTGCCCTCAGATATGGCTCCACGTGCCACCTATGGCACGCGTGCCATAGGTTCGCCATCACTGGTCTAGCCGAATGAAGACAAGAACTTCAATGAATCAATCAATCAAATTAGAGCTGGAAGGGACCTTGGATGGTCTTCTAGTCCAACCCCCTGCTCAAGCAGGAGACCGTCTACCATTTCAGACTGTCCAATCTTGTCTTAAAAACCTCCAGCGATGGAGCACCCACAACTTCTGGTGGCAAGCTGTTTCACTGGTTAATTGTCCTCACTGTCAGGAAGTTTCTCCTTGGTTCTAGGTTGCTTCTCTCCTTGATTAGTTTCCATCCATTGTTTCTTGTCTGGCCTTCTGGTGCTTAAGACTGTTATCATGTCACTAGGGTGACATGATAGCAGTGTTCCAATATTTGAGGGGCTGCCACAGAGCACCTGAGGGCAGGACAAGAAGTAATGGATGGAAACTTACGAAGGAGAGAACCAACCTACCACTAAAGAGAAATTTCCCGACAGTGAGAATCAATGGAATGGCTTGCGTCCAGAAGTTGTGAATGCTCCAACACTAGAGATTTTTAATGCTTCACAGCCCTCTCTAAACGGTTTACTGAGTCAGCCTGTTGTCCCCAGCAATCTGGGACCTCATTTTACCAACCTCGGAAGGATGGAAGGCTGAGTCAACCTTGAGCCAATCAGGATCGAACTGCTGGCAGTCGGCAGAATACATACAATACATTTACACATCATTTACATCTTCATTTACACATCATCTACGTATACATACATACATATATACATACACACACACACACACACACACACACATGTATTATTATATTTTAGAATAGAATAAAATAACAGAATTGGAAGGGACCTTGGAGGTCTTCTAGTCCAACCCCCTGCTTAGGCAGGAAACCCTACACCACTTCAGACAAATGGTTGTCCAATCTCTTCTTTAAAAACCTCCAGTGTTGGAGCATTCACAACATCTGGAGGCAAGCGGTTCCACTGATTAATTGTTCTAACTGTCAGGAAATTTCTCCTTAGTTCTAGGTTGCTTCTCTCCTTGATTAGTTTCCACCCATTGCTTCTTGTCCTGCCTTCAGGTCCTTTGGAAAATAAGTTGACCCACTCTTCTTTGGGGCAGCCCCTCAAATATTGGAAGACTGCTATCATGTCACCCCTAGTCCTTCTTTTCATTAAACTAGACATACCCAGTTCCTGCAACCATTCTTCGTATGTTTTAGCCTCCAGTCCCCTAATCCTCTTGGTTGTTCTTCTCTGCACTCTATACATAATGCTTATGGCTCTCTCTCCCATCTCGCTCTCTAACCTGTGCTTCCTTTCTCAGAATCTGCTACACAGATACCAGCTGCCCTCAGGAAGATCAATATCCCCCGAATATCGCCGTCAAAGTCAACCACAATTATTGTTCGGTTCCGGTAAGTCATTTTTGGGCGTTCTCCAGAAGAATCGGTGGGCCACGTCCAGGGGTGAAATCCTCCCGGTTCGGCCCGGTTCGGGCGAGTAGGTAACGATTGCAGCAGCTGGTTCGGAGAACCGGGATGGCAGCGTGAAGCTCCACCCACCTGCCCCGTCATCATCACTTCCTGTTTTTTTAAAAACTTTTTAAAGCCTATTTTCCCTGCCGGTTCCCCTGAAAGAAAGAAAGAGAAGGGGGGAGGGAGGGAGGAAGGGAGGGAGGAAGGAAGGAAGGAAGGACCGACCACAAACCTGGCTGGCACTAGACACAGCTTCAGAGGATGCTTTGAAACAGCACAGCAAAGGCTAGAAGGGACCTCAGAGGTCATCTAGTCTAACCCCCTGCTCCCTGGCAAAATGGACTGCTAAATTGGCTGCACCCACCCAGTCACATGGCCACGCCCACCCAGTCACATGACCACACGCCCACACCCACCTGAAGCCACGCCCACAAAATAAGCCACGCCCACAGATCCGGTAGGGAAAAATTTCACATTTCACCCCTGGCCACGTCTGTTTGAACTGGGCTCAGCTTCATCCAGGTTAGCCAGAACCATCTCCACTCTCAGAGCAAAAGGTGGCAGCTGCCAGTTCGGGGTGACCTGGAACCTGGGCAGTACTCCTTGCCTTCCTCTTCCGCGAACACCACTGCCTCCTGCACCCCCGCTCTTCCCCCTCCCCAATTAGGGGTGCCTGATGAAGACCTTGGGCGAGAAGGATAACACTGCGCTTTTCTTCTTTCTTGGCCCGTGTCGCCTGAGTCTCGGGTCGAGCCACATATGTTTTATAAGCACCCTCAAGAAGTAGGCATCCCGAGGTTTCCCTTATGGCAGGGGTGTCAAACTCGATTTCATTGAGGGCCGCATCAGGCTTGTGTTTGACCTTGGAGGGGCGGTGTGTGTGTGTGGCCGGGGGGGGGGCCTGGCCATGGTGGGCGTGACACGGGATTCCTGTGGGGGGGCACCTCTGCTAAGGCCGGACTTCCCTGAGACTCTCCCTCACTCTCATTATAATCTTCCTTCCTTTTCTTTTTCCTTCCCCTTTCCTTATTTTTCCTTCCTTGCTCTTTCCATCTCTCTTTCTTTTTTTCCTTCCCTCTTCATTCTAATTTCTTCTCCCTTCCCCTCTTTCCTTTTTTCCCTTCCTTGCTTTCTTCCCATCTTCCCATCTTTTTCTTCATCTTTCCTCTTTCCCCTTTTCCTTTCCTGTCCCTTCTTGCATGCTCAAATGCAAAAGGGGAAATATGTCTCCTTTTGTTTGGTTTTTAGTTGGTTTTGATAGCCCTCTGCCAGCGAAAATGGAGCTCGGGGGGGGCCCGCGCGCTGCCTCCCCGCACCCCGTTTTCGGCCTGGACGGCCTCCTGCAGCCTTCTGCCAGTAAAAACGGAGCTGAGGGGGGCGCGTGCGGCCTGCCATGCCCCATTTTTGGCCTGAATGGCCTGCTGCAGCCCTCTGCCAGCGAAAACGGAGCTCGGGGCCCGCGCACAGCCTCCCCACCAGGGGTGAAATTCAAATTTTTTCCCTACCGATTTTGTGAGCGTGGCTTGGTGGGCATGGCTGGGGAATGATACTGCAAAATCCCCATTCCCACCCCACTCCTGGGGGAAGGATACTGCAAAATCCCCATTCCCACCCCACTCCAGGGGAAGGATACTGCAAAATCCCCATTCCCTCCCCACTCCTGGGGGAAGGATATTGCAAAATCTCCATTCACACCCCACTCCAGGGGGAAGGATACTGCAAAATCCCCATTCCCTCCCCACTCNGAAAGGATACTGCAAAATCTCCATTCCCTCCCCACTCCAGGGGAAGGATATTGCAAAATCTCCATTCCCACCCCACTCTGGGGCCAGGCAGAGGTGGTATTTGCCGGTTCTCCGAACTACTGAAAATTTCCACTACCGGTTCTCCAGAACCTGTTAGAACCTGCTGGATTTTACCCCTGCTCCCCGTTTTTGGCCTGGATGGCCTCCTGCAGCCCTCTACCAGCGAAAACGGAGCTCCGTTTTTGCTGGCAGAGGGCTGCAGGAGGCCATCGCGGCTGAAAACGGAGTGTGGGAGGGGGCACGCGCCCCCCCTCAGCTCCATTTTTGCTAGCAGAGGCACCACAGGGCCGGTCCCTGCCTTATGGCGTCTGATGTCCGTCTTCACATCGTCGAGATGTAGCCTCCTCATTCTCTACCCACGGTAGAGCAGACTCTGCAATGCTCTTTCTGGTCACCTTCAGACCCCCCCCCCTTTTCTCTCCTGTTTCTCTTTTTTCAGGGCTACTACCCTTCCAACAAGCCCGGGGTGGAGCCGAAGAGGCCTTGTCGTCCCATTAACCTCACTCATCTCATGTACCTGTCTTCCGCCACCAACCGCATCACCATCATCTGGGGAAATTACGGGAAGGTGAGTATCATGGCGGCTAGCGGAAGGGGGCGGGGGAATGAGCAGCCATCGCCTTCTCTCCGATTTTACCCTGCTTCCTGCACCAGCAGGCCTCCCCTGCATTTCAGGGGTTTGGAGCTGCTGGCCCAGGGTGGGATGGGGATTCGTTTTTCCAGGAGGGTTTGACTCTGCATCGGGCCTGGGAGAGGCGAACCTTCCCGATTTTCTGACACCTGTGAGAATTCCAGCCACGACAAGGGGACTTCTAAGTGGCTTTTAGAGTAGGAAAAACAACACTAGCCCTGATGATGTTACCTAGTTGGGTCCTGAAATGTCTACAAGAGAACCACTAGTTCAGAGAGCACCAAGGACCTCACTGTCGTCGTTCTTCTCCTCCTCCTCCCTTCCCCCTCCTCAAATCCCATCTCCTTCTTAGCACTGATAATGCTACCTAGTTGGGTCATGAGATGTCTGCAAGAATACCACCCGGTTCAGAGAGCACTAAGGACCCCACAATAATTGTCATCGTCGTCCTCCTCTTCCTCCCCCTATCCCTTTCTAGCATTGATATTGTTACCTGGTTGGGTAATGAAACGCCTGCAAGAAAACTACTAAGTTCAGAGAGCACCAAGGACCCCACAGTAATTCTCCTCCTCCTCCTCCTCCTCCTCCTCCTCCTCCTCCTCCTCCTCCTCCCCCATTTCCCCCATCCCTTTCTAGCACTGATAATGCTACCTAGTTGGGTCATGAGATGTCTGCAGGAAAACTACTAAGTTCAGAGAGCACCAAGGATCCCACAGTTGCTGTTCTCCTCCTCCCCCTCCCCTTCTAGCATTGATAATGTTCCGTAGTTGGGTAATGAAACGCCTGTAAGGAAACCACCCAGCTCAGAGAGCACCAAGGGTCCCCACAGTTCATTCCTGAGCTACAAATATTCTCTTCTATTGGTATAAAAAAAAAAATATTTCTAACGAAATGGGTAAAAACGCCCCATTAATTTTCATCATGCCCCGCAATATGAGTGAGCCATTTTGCTAAACAGATGATAGAAGGATCACGCTGGGCTAGAAGTCAGTGGATTTTCTCAGCCCTGCTGAGTTAGAAAAATGAGCAGTTCCGGCAAAGTGCTTATTTACCAATCGAGAGGGGATGGACCTGAAATAATTTTCACACTTAGGACCGTTGCAGCATCCCCGCGGTCACGTGATTTACATTCGTATGCTTGGCTGCTGACTCGTACGTATGACGGTCGCAGTGTCCCGGGGGGGTGTCACGTGATCCCCTTTTGCGACCTTCTGACCAGCGAAGCCAATGGGGGAAGCCAGATTCACTTCACAACCGGGTCACTAATTTAACAACGGC
Source organism: Thermophis baileyi (assembly GCA_003457575.1). NCBI lineage: Eukaryota > Metazoa > Chordata > Lepidosauria > Squamata > Dipsadidae > Thermophis > Thermophis baileyi. The sequence goes on from QLTV01000446.1 coordinate 431,311, forward strand.
AGGGATTCCCTTAACCAACGTGGCAAGAAAAGTTGTAAAACAGGGCAAAACCCGTATAACAAACGTCTCGCTTAGCAGCAGATATTTTAGGTCAGTGATGGTTAACCTTTTTGGTGCCGAGTGCCCAAAGCGCGCGCGAAACCCAAAAATGCAATGCGAGTGCCCTCCCGTGCATGCCTCCTCGTGCATGTGCCCCATCACCCGCACATGTGCCCCGTCCCCCCTCGCCCATTTTTGGCTTCCAGGTTGGTGCAGGAGGTGTTCCAGGCCCAAAACGGGGTGCGGGGGCGCGCGTGCATGAACCCCCCAAATGCAATGCGAGTGCCCCCCACGCATGCCCCCTCCCGTGCATGCGTGCATGCGTCCCCACGCATGCGCGGCAGAGACCTGAAGACCAGCTGGCCGGTGGGAGGCTTGCGCGCATGCGTGGTGGAGGTGGGCTGGGGCGACGGCTGGCATGCCCGTAGAGAGGGCTCTGCGTCCCACCGGTTCGCCATCACGGTTTTAGGTTGAATTGTGGTGCTTAGTCGAGGACTATCTGCATTTTAGAAAATTGTGCTTGGGACGTTACACACTTTTTTGTTCTCCTTCTTCTTTACAGAGTTACTCCGTGGGCCTCTTCCTGGTGCGACAGATGACTTCGTCAGAATTGTTGCAGCGATTAAAAACCATCGGCATTAAACACCCAGAACTTTGCAAGGCCCTCGGTGAGCTGGTTCAACTCTCATTCCGTTTCTCTCTCTGCCCCCTTTCTCTGTAACTGAATCTTTAGCTTCACCTGGAGGGTTATCTAAGGCAGGGCTCTCCCACCTTGGCAACTTTAAGACTTGTGGACTTCAACTCCCAGAATTCCTCAGCTCCCCACCCAGCCAGCTTCGCTCTGGGAGTTGGAAGTCCACAAGTCTTAAAGTTGCCAAGGTGGGAGAGCCCTGATCGAAGGAGTTTAAATTGTAGAATTAGGAGATAGAGCCGAGGTGGCGCAGTGGTTAGAGTGCAGCACTGCAGGCTACTTCAGCTGACTGCTAGCTGCAGTTCGGCGGTTCAAATCTCACCGGCTCAAGGTTGACTCAGCCTTCCATCCTTCCGAGGTGGGTAAAATGAGGACCCAGATTGTTGGGGGCAATATGCTGACCCTGTAAACCGCTTAGAGAGGGCTGTAAAGCACTATGAAGCGGTATATAAGTCTAAGTGCTATTGCTATTGCTATTGCTAATCAAGGAAGTGCAGCACAGGGAGTCCTGGACTTACATACATTTCATTTAGTGACCGCTCAAAGTTACAACGGCACTGAAAAAAGTGACCGTTTTTCACAGCTACGACCTTTGGCGGCATCCCCACGGTCACGTGATCAAAAGTCAAGACGCTTGGCAACTGGTTCCTATTTATGACCGCTGCTGGGTCCCAAGGTCACGTGATCCCCTTTTGCGGCCAAAGTCAGTGGGGAAGCCAGATTCACTTACCAACCGGGTTGCTCACTCAACAACTGCAGTGTTTCGCTTAACAACTGTGGCAAAGAAACATTGTAAAATCGGACAACACTCACTTCACAAATTGCTTCCTTAGCAACATAAATTCTGGGCTCAAGTGGTCGTAAGTTGAGGGCTACCTGTAGTAATTTTTATTACGGTCACAGACCAACATTAGAAATAAAAGAAGCATAACTTTAAAAAAAAAAAAAGACAGGATGATATTTAACAATTGGTGGTGGACCGTCAGCAAGTAGTCAAAGTCTGCCTAATTTTGCACACAGTGTATAACAAAATTCACCTACATTCATAGAGACTACATCCAACAATTATCCAAGAAAAAAAAATCAGTTTCCCAGGTACCGTATTTTTCAGACTATAAGACGCACCTGACTGTTTAAGACGTACCTAAATTTAGAAGAGGAAAACAACAACAAAAAAGTTTTTGGCCTCTGCGCACCCCATTTTCGGGCCTTTTTTTGCCCCTTTTCTAGCCTTTTTTCTGCTAGTTTTCGAGGCTTTTTTGGACCCATTTTCGAGGCTTTTTTCGGCCCGTTTTTTCTGGCAAAAATGGGCCAAAAAAAGCCTCAAAAACGGGCCAGGAAAAAGCCTCAAAAACGGGCCGGAAAAAGCCGGAAAAACAGGCCAAAAAAAGCCTCAAAAAACAGGCCAAAAAAAGCCTCGAAAACGGGCCGGAAACAGCCTCGAAAACAGGCCGGAAAAAGCCTCAAAAACAGGCCGGAAAAAGCCTCGAAAACGGGCCGGAAAAAGACCGGGAAAATGCCAAAAAAAAAAAAAAGGCCCGAAAACAGGGATTGCAGAGGCCAAAAAATGGCTGACGGGTGGGCGGAGCTTAGGCAATATTCTGTCTATAAGACGCCCAGACATTTTCACCCACTTTGGGGAGTGGGATTGTTTGTATCTTTGGGTATTCTAATATGAATTCAGTTTGACACAGTTTGGAGCTGAAGAAAGATGGGACTCTCAGTCATAACATCATAGCTAGCCGATGAGTCACGCACATTCCAATGGCTGAGTGACCGGAGGAGGAGGAGAGAAGTCTCCAAGAGGAGGAGGAGGAGGAGGAGGAGGAGGAGAGAAGTCGCCAAGCAACCAGCTCCCATCCTGGTTGGACAATGTGACTGTTTTGGAAAAAACCTAAGAATCTAAAACTTATATTGGGGTGGAAAGCCCGGGAATTTCAGTACTGGCTTTTCACCAGTTAGTGCCAATATGGTGCACCTAAATAAATTTGTACTTTGAGAAAAAAAGAATGCCTTGGGGTTCACTTTATGATGGATACGTTACTTGGAACCTGACAGAGACATTTGTTAAGTGAGTTTTGCCCCATTTTACGACTTTCCTTGCCACCTTGATTAAGCGGAATCCCTGCAGTTATTAAATTAGCAGTACTGTTGTGAAGTAATGTTTCTCCATTGACTTTGCTTGTCAGAAGGTCACCAGAGGGGGGGGGGATCACAGGACCCCAGGACACTGCGACCGTCATAAATACGAACCAGTTGCCAAGTGTCCGAATTTTGATTGTGTGACAATGGGGATGCTATAATGGTCATAAATTGAAAAATGGTGATAAGATGATGAGAGGAGAGGAGAGGGAGAGGCAGAGAGAGACAGAGAAATAAAAAACAAAAGAAAGAAGGAAAGAAAGAAAGAAAAAAAAGGGAGAAAGAAAGAAAAAGAAAGAAGAAAGAAAGAAAGAAAGAAAAAGAAAGAAAGAAAGAAGAAAGAAAGAGAGAAAGAGAGAAAGAAAGAAGAAAGAAAGAAAGAAAGAAAAGAAAGAAAGAAGAAGAAAGAAGAAAGAAAGAAAAAGAAAAAAAAGAAAAAGAAGAAAAAGAAAAAGAAGAAAAAAAAAGGAGGAGGAGGAGGAGGAGGAGGAGGAGGAGAGGGGAGGGAGGGAGAAGGAAGGAAGGAAAGAAGGAAGGATGGATAAAAAGGAAGGAAGGAACAATAAGAAAAGAGGAAAGGAGGAAGGAAGGAAAAAGGGAGGGAAGGAAGAGGAGGAGAAGAGAGAAGATAAGATAACCTTTATCGTCACTTTTTTTTCTGTGACAACTGGCACACATTAAAACGTAAAGTTGCTTTTTTCAGTGCTGCTGTAACTTCAAATGGTCACTAAAATGAATCGTCGTAAGTCGAGGACTAGCTGCAACAGAAGCTGACTGAAGGGATGGGCTCCAGGTGCTCTGCCTCAAATAACCCCCCCCCCGCCCCGTCAGATTGACCTTGCAAGTGGCCTAAAATTGGGACGGTCCAGAGGTGACCTTGAAGGAGGAAACTCGTCTCTGATCTTCGAGGGAATTGGGGCAACCAAACCTCACCCCTCACATTGCTTCTTGGTTCTCATCCTGTCTTCTCTTCCACACCCTTTGACCCCCTTCCCCAACCCTGCAGTCAAAGAGAAGTTGCGGCTGGATCCAGAGAGCGAGATTGCCACCACTGGCGTCCGAGTATCTTTAATATGCCCGGTAAGACATTGCGCTGCAAGGCAGAACGTCAGCAAAAGGCACTTCTGAACAGAGAAGCTAAATGGTGCATCTGCTAGCCCAGCAGTCATAAGTGGCTGGTCGGTGAGAATTCTATTCTGGTGGGTGTGAAATGCACCCGTGAAATTTTGAGCCTTTGAAAACCAGTCCCTGAGTTTCTTAACCACTTTTTCAACTTCTGCTCCAATTTACTGGTTGGAAGGCCAAGTACCCCTTTCGCCCCCTTGGGGAAGCAGATTCATCCATCCATCCATCTACCCAACCAACCAACCAACCACCTATCCCTCCCTCCCTCCCTCCCTCTTTCCATCCATTCATCCAACCAACCACCCAT
>QLTV01000446.1:470522-485833 GCA_003457575.1 Thermophis baileyi
TTCCCTTTCTATTTTTCCTCCCTCTTCTTTATTTCCCTCTCCCCCTCCTTCTCTCTTTCCTTCCTTCCTCATCCATCCATCTATCCCTCCCTCCTTTCCTTCCTTCCTCCCTGCCCTTCCTTCTCCATCTATCCCTCCCTCCCTTCCTGCCCTTCCTTCTCATCCATCCATCCGTCCCTCCTTTCCTTCCTTCCTTTCTTTCTCCCTGCCCTTCCTTCCTTCTCCATATATCCTTCCTTCCTTCCTTCTCCATCTATCCCTCCCTCCCTCCCTACTTCCTTCCTGCCCTCCCTTCCTGCCCTTCCTTCTCCATCTATCTCTCCCTCCCTTCCTGCCCTTCCTTCTCATCCATCCATCTATCCGTCCCTTCCTTCCTCCCCCATCTATCCCCTCCCTTCCTGCCCTTCCTTCTCCATCTCTTCCTTCCTTCCTTCCTTCCTTCCTTCCTTCCTTTCTATCCATCTATCCCTCCCTCCCTCCCTTTTCCCCAAAGTCCACCGATTCGGAAGACTGATGAAGGAAGGGGGGAAAAACGGTCCTTCCTGGTTTTGGGGGAACAACATCAGCTGTCTAGGATGGGGTCCTCCTTGAGATACCTGAATGCCTTCCCTGCCTTCACCTTCGGCAGAAGGCAAAGCCAATTCTTCCAGAGGGCATTTCGGCTGTCAAAGTGCCACGTTATTCTACCATATGGTTGGCTTTAAGGAGATTCTCCGTTGTCCCAAAGGTGCTTTTTTTCCAAGAGGCAACTGGACTTTCTGGTTTTTCTTTGAAGGCCTTTCGCTTTTCATCCAAGAAGCTCTCTCTCTGATGATGAGCAAAGGAAGGATTTATATTCTTCAGAGTTAGCGTGTTCAGAGTGCTAATAACCAGCTGTCTGCAAGGAATATCAATCTTTCCATTCCCCACCATCCAGTCAGAACTGAAGAAGCTTCTTGGAGGAGAAGCGAAACATCTTCAAAGAAAAACCAGAAAGTCCAGTTGCCTCATGGAAAAAAAAGCACCTTTGGGGTATTCTTTTATTTTACCTTGTAAGGCACCAAGCCATGGAATTTTTTATTTATGTTTTGCTTTTTATCCAGGCCTTTATTTATTGTTCATAAGTTTAACTCAAGCCGGCGAGCATACCTAATGTTCCTTCCTTCCTCCTGTTTTCCCCACAACAACAACAACCCTGTGAGGGGGGATAGGGCTGAGAGAAAGGGACTGGACCAAAGTCACCCAGCTGGCTTTTATGGCTAAGGCGAGACTAGAACTCCCAGGCCCCTGCTTAAAAATCTAATACATTGACCGATCTGATAATTTGTAATTCAGTATAACACAAATCCCTGGTTTAAACAAAATCTCAACAAATCGACTTTTCTGATAACTTGTATAGGTAGTCCTCGACCTACAACAGTTCGTTTAGTGACCGTTCAGAGCTACAACGGCACTGAAAAGAGTGACTTTTTCACACAACGATTGTAGCATCCCCATGGTCATGTGATCAAAATTCAGACACACTTGGCAATTTGACTCATTTTTATGACGGTTGCACTGTCCCCTTTTGCGACTTTCTGACAAGCAAGGTCACTGGGGAAGTCAGATTCACTTAACAACAGCTTGACTAACTGCAGTGATTCACTTAACAACTGTGGCAGGAAAGTTCGTAAAACGGGCAAACTGACTTAAATGTTTCACTTGACAACAAATTTTGGGCTCAATTCTGGTCGTAAGACGAGGACTACCTGTAATTCAAATGTACTACCAGTTCAAAAAAAAAAAAAACACACCTCCAACCTAAGAGGGTAATGAGAGATACTGTTGGCATATTGCCTTGCTTACTTAATGTGATTGTGTCATATGGAAACACCATGACATTGTTTTAAAACATTTCTGGCCAGCTCAGGATTTTCTGGTCGTCTGTTGCTGACCATGCTTTTTGCTTCCTTACCTTCTGAATTTTGTTCTTATTGTAGCGTTTTAGGCTGTGTGAATAGTCAGTGGAAAAGCTCTGGGTCCCCAGGAGGCAGGCAAATTAAATAATTTTAAATATAATAATTGGAGGTGAAAATAGGATTTTAGAGAGTGCAGAGAAGAGCAACAAAGATGATTAGGGCACTGGAGGCTAAAACACATGAATGGTTGCAGGAATTCGGCATGTCTAGTCCAGGGAAAAGGAATTAGGTCATTTCATATATTTTGGCTACCCTTAGTGTACCCTTCACCATGGGATACAATGAAGAGGGGGTCAACCTATTCTCCAGCGCACCAAGGGGACAGGACAAGGACTAAGAGTTGAAAATTTATCAAATAGAAAGTCAATCTACAATTAAGGATTAATTTCCTGACAAAACCATCAGTGGAATGGCTTCCGTCCAGAAGTTGTGGGTGCTCCAACACTGGAGGTTTTTAAGAAGAGAGAGAGAAACCATTTGTCTGAAACGGTATAGGGCCGGGATGGCGAACCTATAGCACGCGTGCCAGAGGTGGCACGCAGAGCCCTCTCTGCTGGCACGCGTGCCGTCGCCCCTGGTCAGATCTCCGTGGCGTTTCTTTCATGAGCTGCTGTTTCCCTGCAAACGACAAAACAGAAGCTTACGAAAGAAAAAGATTTTACCTCTTGCCACGCTGCCGGGGTTGGGATGCCCCGTCGGCCAGCTGGTCTTCCGGTCTCTGCTGCGCATGCACGCATGTGCGTGTTCACGCACCTTTCAGTTTGGGCATGCGTGCGCAGTTTGGACACTCCCTGTCTAAAAGGTTCGCCATCACTGGTATAGGGTCTCCTTCCTGAGCAGGGGGTTGGACTAGAAGACCTCCAAGCTCCCTTCCAACTCTTGTTATTCTGTTCTGGTGGGGTTTGCATCTCCTTTCAGAAGAAAACTGGCGGCTTGTCGGTCTTAACACGGTCACCTCCTTTCTCCTGTTTTCCAGGTGAACTTCACAGTAGATCAGATCCGGGCCATCATGGATAAAAAGGCCAACATCCGGAACATGTCAGTGATTGCCCACGTGGATCATGGGAAATCCACTCTGACCGACTCGCTGGTATGCAAAGCTGGGATTATCGCTTCGTCCCGTGCCGGGGAGACCCGTTTCACCGACACAAGAAAAGACGAGCAAGAGAGATGCATCACCATCAAGTCGACGTAGGTCCCTTTGGTGAATCTTTTGGGGGCAGGTGGGTGGGATGAGAGAGAGAAGGAGCTACGGTGGTTGCCTTACGACAGTTCATTTAGTGACTGCTCAAAGTTACAACGGCACTGAAAAAAGAAGGAACTTCGGTTCATTTTTCACAGATACAACCTTTGCAACAATCCCCATGGTCACATGATCCAAATTCAGACACTTGGCAACTGGTTCTGATTTATGACGGTTGCAATGTCCCGGGGTCACATGATCCCCTTTCGCGACCTCCTGACAAGCAAAGTTAATGGGGAAGCCAAATTCACTTAACAACCGGGTTACTAGCTTACCAACTGCAGTGTTTCACTTAACACTGGCAAGAAAGGTCGTAAAATGGGGCAAAACTCACTTAGGAAGTGTATCGCTTAACAAATTTTGGGCTCAAGTGCGGTCATCAACCGAGGACTACTGTTCTGACCTAGGCTTCCTTATAAATCATAAAACACAAACGTCCCAAAAAACCTCTTTATTTCAACAGCTGTAAATTATGTTCATTCACAGCCGTAATAATTCCCAAACAATGTTAATTAGTCTGACCGAAGTCTGCCACAGTCTTTCGGAAGAAGGCTGATAAGCACCAACCTTTATCTCTCTTGACACGCTGCCAAAGACCTAATTGGCCAGGAGCTTTGCAAGGCCAAACAGAGCACGGAGTCAGAACGGAGCTGCTGAGTTACACCGACCAGAATTGAACCAAGTTGCTCCCTGCAACGAGCATATCCGTTTGCTCCACTTTTATATCCTATGGGAGGGGCCAATCATCTCCAAGCCTTACTCCTGAGTAGCTCTTTTCCTCCGTAACTCTTCTTGCCTTCTGGCAGCTCTGCGCATGCGTGCATTGGGAACAGGCTCCCCCTGTTCCTCTGCCTTGCTGATGTCGGCCTCTGGAGGCGCCGGAGTCAGCACAGACCTCCCAGATGGCCCGGGCTGGATCTCTGCCTCTGACACCGAGCCTTCTCCAGACTCCAGGCCTGGCCCATTTTCCTCCCCAGCCTCCTTGCTGTCCGACTCTGCTGCCACCTCCGCAGGCTGCCCACAACAACTACCTGTACTGAAGTCCTTTGGTGCTTCTCGCTGTGAAGTGGGCAGATGAACGATGGAATGTCTTTTTTTTAATTAAATTTGTTTATAATATAAAATACAAAAGCAAATAGGAAAAAGAGGGGAAGGGGAGAATGCAGAAAAGAAGGGGGAAAAAAAGAGAAGGCGTTGATTTCTGAATCCCTTTGGTGCACCTAAAATAAGATAGTAACATCAAAAGTTTTTTACTTTTACATAGTATAAACTAGCCATTTGTATAAACCTATCTCATCAGTGAAACCCAAAATCAAAGTTTCATTTTTTTTCCACCTCAAGCACAAAGTCCAAAAGCGGTTTCCAAGTAGAAACAAAAGTGCTTACGTTTTTTTTTTTTCCTTCTTTCATTTATCAAAGCAGTCAATTTAGCCATCTCTGCCAGCTTTTGCAGTCATTCGTCCTTTGTGGGGATCGAAAATGTCCTTCCATTTTTGTGCGTAAAGTAGTCTTCTCACCATAAGCTTCTTCAGCTCTGAAGAAGCTGAAGAGGTTTCTTGGATGAGAAGCGAAACATCTTCAAAGAAAAACCAGAAAGTCCAGTTGCCTCTTGGGGGGGGGGGAGAAGCACCTTTGGGACAACAATGACATGGATGACTGAGAATCTCCATAGACCGCCTAAAGTTCATGAATTTCTGAAAAGCCTCATATGCAAATGCCCAGGGATATATCAATATCAAATATATATATATATATATATATCAAAGTTCCAATTTCTTCCCCTCCAAGTCTTTTCCCATTAAATCCAAAAGAAAAGTTTTTGGTTTTATCTTTATATTACACTTTTAAGAATCTGGAATGTGTTTAAACTTTTCTCCTGCGTCTTCCCTTAGGGCCATTTCCCTCTTCTACGAGCTTTCAGAGAACGACTTGGCCTTCATCAAGCAAAGCAAAGATGGCTGCGGGTTCCTGATCAACCTAATCGATTCCCCTGGCCACGTGGATTTTTCTTCAGAAGTTACAGCTGCCCTACGGGTCACCGATGGTGCCTTGGTTGTTGTGGATTGTGTTTCCGGTAAGAAACTGGCGTCCCACTCCCCCTTTGAGACCCTGAGCTTTGCTGGTGGGTGTGCCCAGTGGACAGTGCTAAGGATGTAGAGCGGGGGTAGCCAATCTTGGCAAGTTTTAAGACTTGTGGACTTCAACTCCCAGAATTCTAAATTCCCACTTTGTGGACTTTAAGGCTTCTGGACTTCAACCCCACGAGACTTTGAGACTTGTGGACTTCAACTCCCAGAATTCTAAGTTCCCACTTATAGAGAGTATTTTAACTTACTGCGCCTGTGTCTGGTTTGCCAATTGCACAGTGGCAGATAGGACAGCGCTCCAGAGGGTAAACATCATTGCCCAGAGGATCATGGGTTGCCCCCTCCCCTCTTTGGAAGAGCTTTATAGCTCCCGCTGCCATAAGAAAGTTCAAAGCATCCTTAAAGATCCATCTCATCCTGGGCACCCTTTTTTTTGAACTATTACCATCTGGCAGCCGGTACAGGACAATAAAAACAAGGACAAATAGGCTGAAAAACAGCTTCTATCCCAGGGCAATAACCATATTGAATTCTATGGTATAGTGCAATACTGGGTTTTCAATTTCAATTATACAGAATGTAAAGGATGTATGTTTGTGTTTTTATTTTTATCGTTATAATGTACACTGAAGACTGCATTTAATTTCGTCGTACCATGTGCAATGACAATAAACTAAACTAAACTAAGACCTGTGGACATCAACTCCACAAGACTTTGAGACTTGTGGACTTCAACTCCTAGAATTCTAAATTCCCACTTTTAAGACCTGTGGATTTCAACGCCACAAGACTTTTAAGAATTGTGGCCTTCAGCACCAAGAATTCTGGGAGTTGAAGTCCACAGGTCTTGAAGTTGCTAAGTTTGGACACCCCTAATGTAGAATGTCCCTATTCTCTGTATGGCTCTACCAAACCTGTCGGGAGTGACAACACTTATGGAAGACAAGCTGAGCTTCCTTTTCTTCCTCTCCAGGGGTGTGTGTCCAGACAGAGACTGTCCTGCGCCAGGCTATTGCTGAGAGGATCAAGCCCGTCCTGATGATGAACAAGATGGACCGGGCCCTGCTGGAGCTGCAACTGCGGCCTGAGGAGCTGTACCAGACCTTCCAGCGCATTGTGGAGAACGTCAACGTCATCATCTCCACCTACGGGGAAGGCGAGACCGGCCCCATGGGCAACATCATGGTAAGGGTTACAAACTAGCGGCAACGTTCTGAAAAAAAATCTGAATGGACATGTTGATATTGGAAGGCAGCGCAAGCTTTTTCTTTCCCTAGATCAGAGGTAGGGAACCATGGCCCCTTTATGGCTTGTGGACTTCAACTCCCAGAATTCCTCAGCCAACATGGGGGAAACTATGGCCCCTTTATGCCTTGTGGACTTCAACTCCCAGAATTCCTGAACCAGCAGGGGGGAACTATGGCCCCTTTGTGGCTTATGGACTGTATGGCTGGCTCAAGAATTCTGGGAGTTGAAGTCCACAAGTCATAAAAGGGCCATTGTTCCCCATCCCTGCCCTAAATAGATTCAATTAATTTAGAGTGCTTACAAGGGACATAATGTGTACTAGCTGGTGGAAGAGTTGTTTGGCTTTGTGCACACCAGTTGCAACTTTTAGCCCAGTCTGTCTGGAGGGCATCAGGGTGTAACATGTTTAGAGTTATTCCACTTATTTAACAAGGAATTCCTACAGGTAGTCCTCAACTTACGGCAGATTGCTTAGCAACTGTTCAGAGTCATGATGACCCCCTGAAATGGTAGTGGCAGCCCAGTTCCAAAGTTTCGATGGTGGTCTCTGTAGTCGCATGACTGCATTTTGGACACTTGGCAACTGCCTCACTAACATAGCCTTTCCTCTTAGAGAATAGCAAGGAAATCGTGAAATAAAGGAGAATATTCGTTGCGTAGAGTTGAGATGGGGGTCCTTGGTGCTCTCTGAGCTTCTGACTACCACTGATGATGTTACCTAGTTGGGTAATGAAACGTCTGCAAGAAAACAATGAAGTTCAGAGGGCATCAAGAGCCCACAGTTGTCCCCCTCCTCTCCCTGCAAACCACATACTCTTCTAGCACTGATGATGTTACCTAGATGAAACGTCTGCAAGAAAACAACCGAGCTCAGAGAGCACCAAGGACCCTTCAAATTGTGCTGTTGTAAGGAACACACCAGAGTCTCAGGTAGATTAAATTCTCTTGCCTGATATGTGGTGGACATGTCCCGACTCAAAAAAATACTGGAAGAAAGTTAGAAATCGGCTTGAGGAAATAACAGAACAAAAGCTGGAATTAAAACCAGAATTATTTCTTTTGGGAATAATGAAAGGAAATGTGAAAAGACAGGGGAGGGAAAGAAAGGCAGTCTAAACAAGGCCTTATTCGGGAGTAATAAGATTTCCCATCTGGTCTTGGGAACCCAGCGAGGCTGATGGTTGGAGGGAGAGAGAGCTAAAGCTCAGCTTTTGGGGACAGGAGAATTCTTGGTTGGCTAAAACTTTGGAGAAGAGTCCATTGGTGGGACAACAGCAACAATGGTCTACAACCTTGATGTGGTGGGGAAGGAAAGACTGCACCAGGAATGGAGACCTTAACAACTGTCTAGCCATCCTTGCCTTCCTGGTATAAGCCCTGCCGGGCAGGTCTCTCCATCCCTGAGCTAGGCTGGAGCGTAGGGAAGGAAGGCCAGGACAGGGGGAGGAGAGTTTAATGAAGATAAAACAAGGCACAATTCACAGAGAAAAGAGGCTTATTTGTCCCAAAAATGAGGCATTAAAAAAAAAATAATTGGAAATTTACAATAAAAATTATTTAAAAAATAAATAAATAAATAAATAAATTCTCTCGCCTGTTCTTCCTCTCCTAGATCGATCCAGTCCTCGGCACGGTTGGGTTTGGCTCCGGCCTGCACGGCTGGGCTTTCACGCTGAAGCAGTTTGCCGAGATGTACGTGGCCAAGTTCGCAGCCAAAGGCGAAGGGCAGCTGAACTCCATCGACCGTGCCAAAAAGGTGGAGGACATGATGAAGAAACTCTGGGGCGACAGGTGCGTCATTTAGGATTGTGCAAATGAGGATCTCCATGTAACATGGCCAGAAGACTAATTGTTGACCGGCTACGTTCGTGCAGGAGAAGAGAACGCACGCATTTGACCTCAAGTCAATAGCAATAGCAATAGCACTTAGACTTATATACCGCTTCATAGTGCTTTACAGCCCTCTCTAAGCGGTTTACAGAGTTAGCATATTGCCCCCAACAATCTGGGTCCTCATTTTACCCACCTCGGAAGGATGGAAGGCTGAGTCAACCTGGAGCCGGTGAGATTTGAACCGCCGAACTGCAGCTAGCAGTCAGCTGAAGTAGCCTGCAGTGCTGCACTCTAACCACTGCGCCACCTCGGCTCTTATTATAAGTCTATGGAGATTCTCCGTCATCCAGGCCATGGTTGTCCCAAAGGTGCTTTTTTCAAGAGGCGACTGGACTTTGGTTTTCCTTTGAAGAAGTTTCGCTTCTCATCCAAGAAGCTTCTTCAGCTCTGACTGGATGGTGGGGACGGAAGGATTTATCCTCCTTGCAGACAGCTGGTCATTTGCATCCTTTTTAGAGAGCCGTTGAGGCCACTTGGAGAACGCTCAACAGAGTGGGAGGGATACGACATCATCTATCTCCAGTCTACAACACAGTCCTTTCAGCAGTTCCAAGAATGCTTCACACCCATTTGCATTCTTCAGGTGACCCTGAGGATACAGGTAAACCTCCAAATGGCTTCAACGACTCTCTAAAAAAATGCAAATGACCAGCTGTCTGCAAGGAGTATAAATCCTTCCATTTCCCCACCATCCAGTCAGAGCTGAAGAAGCTTCCTGGATTAGAAGCAAAACGTCTTCAAAGAAGAACCAGAAAGTCCAGTTTCCTCTCGAAAAAGCACCTTTGGGATTTGACCTCAAGGTTTTCTTGGCGCGTTAAGGAACTGGAGGAAAGGAATCCTTTTATTAACTGCAAAGATGCCGCAAATGAAAATGTATCATTGGCGAACTGGATTATTCTCTGTTTCAGGGGTTTTGCAACTTTTAAGACACGTGAACCTCAACTCCCAGAATTCTCCAGCCAGCATGGCTGACTGGGGAATTCTGGGAGTTCTAAAGACCACAAGGTCGGGAAAGCATGAGGTGTAATTCATTGTTACTGAGAAATTGAGTTTAACTAAAGAGTGGTAAAACCAATCAAAACAACAGAATAGCACACTTGGGAGGGACCTTAGAGATCTTCTAGTCAAACCCCATGCTCAGGCAGGAGACCTTATACCATTTCAGACAAATGGTTGTCCAATCTCTTCTTAAAAATGTCCAGTGTTGGAGCATTCACAACTTCTGGAGGCAAGTTGTTCCACTGATTAATTGTTCCAACTGTCAGGAAATTTCTCCTTAGTTCTAGATTGCTTCTCTCCTTGATTAGTTTCCACCCATTGCTTCTTGTTCTGCCTTCAGGTCCTTTGGTCCTTTTCATTAAACCAGACATACGCAATTCCAGCAACCGTTCTTTATATGTTTTAGCCTCCAGTCCTCTAATCATCTTCATTGCTCTTCTCTGCAATGTCAGGTCTGAAAGACCACTGAAGATTCAATTAAGCTGATTTATTGCTAAAACAGCCCAGGCATAGGAATCTTCTCAGTTCAAGTCAGCACCCCGTTAGAATTACATAAGGGTCAACAGCATTCAGGGGAGGTTGGGACTTCTTTCGCTTGTGGCTACATAGGGATTCTAGGATGATCCCTCTTGGGATCTCCTGGGGCGCTCACATTGCAGCACTGGTCAAAAGGGCCCAGCAGAGATTATACTACCTGAGACAACAACTGAATGAAAAAGTGCTGGTGGCCTTCTACCGCTGCACCGTAGAGAGTATTTTAACTTACTGCGCCTGTGTCTGGTTTGCCAATTGCACAGTGGCAGATAGGGCAGCGCTCCAGAGGGCAAACGTCATTGCCCAGAGGATCATTGGTTGCCCTCCCCACTCTTTGGAAGAGCTTTATAGCTCCCTCTGCCTTAAGAAAGTTCAAAACATTCTTAAAGATCCATCTCATCCTGGGCACCCCCCCCTTTTTTTTTGAACTATTACCATCTGGCAGACGGTACAGGATAATAAAAACAAGGACAAATAGGCTGAAAAACAGCTTCTATCCCAGAGCAGTAACTATTGAATTCTACTGTATAGTGCAATATTAGTGCAATATCAGGGGTTTTCAGTTCAATTGTATTGAATGTGAAGGATGTGTGTTTTTTAGATGTATAACGTACAGTGAAGATGGCATTTAATTTCGTTGTACGAGGTGCAATGACAATATTAAATAAACCTTAAATCTTAACACCTCCCCCAGGTTCTGCCACTCTTCCTCCTCGAGGAGCTGACTTAAAATGGCGGAGTCTTGACAAAACATAAACTTTCTGTCTCTTTTTTTCCCCCTCCCCTTTCCCACAGGTATTTTGACCCGGCGACTGGCAAGTTCAGCAAGTCTGCAACCAGCCCCGATGGAAAAAAACTACCAAGGACTTTCTCCCAGCTGATCCTAGACCCCATCTTCAAGGTAGCACCCCCTCTCCCTCCCGTAGTTTTCTTGGCCAACCTCAAACTAGACCCACTACGATGCTCGAGGTGCCTACCTCTACTACCTGTGCATGATGATGAAAAATTTTCTTCACTTTGACCTGACGTTTTTATGCTTGAAGAAATTTTGCAGTATCTGACACAAAGTAGAATGAGTCTAGAAAGTTACCCAGGTTGTGGGGGGCCGGGGAGAGAAATGTCTCTGGGCTGCATTGAGCCCTTTGGGGACTCCAAGGGGGGGAGGCATCCTTGTAGTTAATCTCTTTAAAAATTTAATTTATTTAACACAACTGAGGCACTGCTTCTCTGCAAAATTTTAATGTATTTCATTCAAAGGGGGGGAGGCATCCTTGTAGTTAATCTCTTTAAAAATTTTATTTAACACAACTGAGGCACTGCTTCTCTGCAAAATTTTAATGTATTTCATTCAACTTGGGCACCGCTTGGCTGCAAACAGTTTCTGGTTGCTCTAGTCCAGGGGTGTCAAACTCAAGGCCTGGGAGCCACATCCGGCCCGCGGGGTGCTTTGATCTGGCCCGCGGGGCCGACCTGGAAACAGCGAAGGACTGGCCCCCAGTGCCTCTGCAAGCGAAAACGGAGCTCGGGAGGGCTGCTTTGTGTACATACATACCTGCTTTATGCACTTGCCTGCCGCTGTTGTGGCCTGTCGTCCGCCAGCCCCTCCGAATTGGAGGAGGAGGCATGGGAGTCAGGGTCACCATCAAGGCAACCTGAGAGCTCTGAGGGGGAAGAGGGAATGGAGCTGGAAGAGAGAGAGAGAGACAGAGGGGGAGGCTGGGCCATCCGTCAGCTCTCAGATGGAGAGTCAACAGCCGCTAGGTCTGGAGATGGCTGATGAGGAAGAGGAGGAACAGCTGGGTCCAGTGCCTGATGTGTGGCTGTGCAGAAGGCAGAGAGGAGAGGAGAACAGTGGAAATCTATGGGCCGGTCCTTGGGACGGAAGAGCTACCGCTGCTAGCGAAGCCCCACCCTAGCTCTGGGGATAAAAGGCGGGGGGCGGAGATGAATAGGTGTGGCAGACAACTATTCTTCTCCCTGACTTGTTAGCCTACGTTGAGAGAGAAACTTTTTACCGGGGCTGCTGGCGTTCTTAATAAAGGCATCTTTTGAGTTCACTTCAGAGGATTTTTGTCATGTTTGGGGAGTTGGGTCAGAACAGCCGCTTGTGTGTGGCCCAGTTCCCGACAGGCTGCGGCCCGGTACCGGGCCAATGACTTGGGGGGGGGGGGGAGAGAAGGGTTGGGGACCACCCTGAGTTAGAAGACGTAGAAGGAGCAAGACTGCCAGCAGATCATTCCGTCGCTTCTTATTTGCTCGGTGTCCCTGCTGGAGATTTCATCTTTTCTGCCCTTTGTTTTCGAAGGTATTTGATGCAATCATGAACTTCAAGAAGGAAGAAACGGCCAAACTGATCGAGAAGTTGGACATTAAGCTGGACAGCGAGGACAAAGGCAAGGAAGGCAAACCTCTGCTGAAGGTGAGGAAAAACGGGCACCTCGGGACAACGTGTGATTTTTTTGGGGGGGGGGAGAGGTCGAGGTAAGAAAGGGAGTTGTGGGAAAGGAAGCAAACTTTTTTTTTTAGAGTCTGAAATAACTTCGCCAGTTCTGTTCAGAATGGGCCACGTTTTAAAGGAAAACCCGCAAGGGACCTCAGGGTGATTTAATGAGATTTAAGAATTCTTTTTATAGAATAGAATAAAGCTTGGAGGTCTTCTAGTGCAGGGGTCTCCAACCTTGGCAACTTTTAAGACTTGTGGACTTCAACTCCCAGAATTCCTCAGCCAGCAAAGCAAAGCTGGCTGAGGAACTCTGGGAGTTGAAGTTCACAAGTCTTAAAAGTTGCCAAGGTTGGAGACCCTTGTTCTAGTCCACTCCCTCTGCTCAAGCAGGAGAACCTGAACAGGAAAAAGTTTTTTTTGGGGGGGGGGGTGCTTCTAGAAAGAATTCTTCCTCCACCTTCCCTGCAACTCACTCCCTGACTGAAAAAAAGACACGCCTTAACGAACTGCTTCAACCGAAAAAAACCAACCTAATACAATCCTTGGTTGTATAAACAGAGGCATAGAATCAAAATCACAGAAAGTCATAGTACCGCTTTGTAAAGCCTTAGTAAGGCCACACCTGGAATACGGCATCCATTTTTGGTCAACACATCACAAAAAAGATGTTGAGACTTTGGGGGAAAAAGTGCAAAGAAGAGCAACTAAGATGATCAAAGGCCCGGAGACTAAAACATATGAAGAACGATTGGAGGATTTGGGTACGGCTAGTCTAGAGAAAAGAAGGTTGGGGGCGGGTATATGATAGCAATCTTCCAGTAATTGAGGGGCTGCCCCAAAAAGGAGGGCGTCAATTTATTCTCCAAAGCACCTGAGGGCAAGACAAGAAACGATGGAAACTAATCAAGGAGAGAAGCAACCTGGAATTAAGGAGAAACCACCTAACAATGAGAACAGTTAACCAGTGGAACAGCTTGCCACCAGAAGTTGTGGATGCTTCATCACGGGAGGTTTTTAAGAAGAGACTCTGGACAATCACCTGTCTGAAATGGTATGTGGTCCCTTGCTTGAGCACAGGGTTGGACTAGAAGACCTCCAAGGTCCCTTCCAGCTCTGTTCCGATTGAAACTCACTGGTCAGCACACCCTAGTTGTGCTGCCTTTGTTAGAGAAGACTCTTGAGAGCACCTTGGACTGCAAGGAGATCCAATCAGTCGATCCTAAAGGAAACCAATCCTGACCGTCCTTTGGAAGGACAGATCCTGAAGCTGAAGCTCAAATACTTCGGCCACCTAATGAGAAGTTTCCTTGGAGAAGACCCTGATCTTGGGAAAAGACCGAAGGCAAAAGGAGAAAGGGGCAGCAGAAGATGAAACGGATAGATAGTGTCATTCATACATATTGAACATCAATTTGGAGGACAGGGGGGCCTTGGTGTGCTGTGGTCCGTGGGGTCATGAATAGTCAGACACAACTAATAGTAAGACCACACCTAGAGTACTGCATCCAGTTTTGGTTACCACACTCTAAAAAAGATGTTGAGACTCTAGAAAGAGTGCAGAGGAGAGCAACCAGGATGATGAGGGGACTGGAAATGTAAAACATACGAAGAACGGTTGCAAGAATTGGGCATGGCTAGTCTAGTGAAGAGAAGGACCAGGGGTGACATGATAGCAGTCTTCCAATACTTGAGGGGCTGCCACAGAGAGGAGGGGGTCAAGCTATTCTCCAAAGCACCTGAAGGCCAGACAAGGAATAATGGACGGAAACATCCAGGAGAGATTCAAGAAGTTTCCTGACAGTGAGAACAATCAACCGATGGAACAGAGGTTGCCTTCAGAAGTTGTGGGAGCTTCATCACTGGAAGCTTTCAAGAAGAGACTGGACTGCCATCTGTCAGAAATGGTGTAAGGCCGTGATAGCGAACCTATGGCACGCGTGCCAGAGATGGCACGCAGAGCCCTCTGTGGGCACACGTGCCGTCGCCAGCTGCTGTTCTGGTATCCGATGCGCGCAGGCCAGCTGGTCTTCGCAAGCGCCTGAAAATGGCCCGGAAAACAGCCGGAAAATGGCCAAAAAAACAGGCATGCGCGCGCTGGCCAGCTGGTCTTTGGGGTTTCAGGCACTCCGGCATGCACGCGTGTTCCGGTTTGGGCACTCAATGCCAAAAAGGTTCGCCATCACTGGTGTAGGGTCTCCTGCTTGAGCGGGAAGGGGGGATTGGACTAGATGACCTCCCAGGTCCCTTCCAACTCTGTTAATCTGTTAAACTTAGCAACTGAACAAAACAAAAAAGGCTGTCTGGATTTGTTTGAGGATCCCTTGCAGGGAGGGGCTTGGACCTTCCTGATGTAGGCAGCTGATGGGCCTGGGCCTTTTTTTCCCCACAACTTTTGGCTCCATGGTTTCCCCCCTGGTAGGCTGTGATGAGACGCTGGCTCCCTGCAGGAGAAGCTTTGCTGCAAATGATCACCATCCATCTGCCTTCTCCGGTCACCGCTCAGAAATACCGCTGTGAGCTGCTTTATGAAGGCCCCCCCGATGATGAGGCTGCCATGGGTAGGTGGTCCTTCTCCCTGTCCTCTCTCTCCCCCCTCCCCAATTCCTCTCCCCCCCCCAGAGAAGTTCTCCACAGGAGCATCAACCACGTCTTCTCTCTCCCCCTCCCCCCCTTCTCCAGGCATTAAGAATTGTGACCCCAAAGGGCCCCTGATGATGTACATCTCCAAGATGGTGCCCACCTCTGACAAGGGCCGTTTCTACGCCTTCGGCCGGGTGTTCTCGGGAGTTGTGTCCACTGGCCTCAAATGCCGAATCATGGGACCAAACTACACGCCAGGAAAGAAAGAAGATCTCTACCTGAAGCCGATCCAGAGGTCAGCCTTGGAGTGGGGACGGGGTAGGGTGGGGGGGTGGGAAACGGCCTCT
>QLTV01000446.1:485856-505784 GCA_003457575.1 Thermophis baileyi
AGAGGGTCTCAACCTGTGGGTCGCAACCCCTTTGGGGGTCGAACGACCTTTTCACAGGGGTCGCCGCACGCGCTAGCCCGCCATCTTGGAAATGCTC
Source organism: Thermophis baileyi (assembly GCA_003457575.1). Classification (NCBI taxonomy): domain Eukaryota; kingdom Metazoa; phylum Chordata; class Lepidosauria; order Squamata; family Dipsadidae; genus Thermophis; species Thermophis baileyi. The sequence goes on from QLTV01000446.1 coordinate 485,954, forward strand.
CCAGTTCGGCCGTGCCTGCGGGTCGCCGGACAGCCGGTAGCCACGGAAGCGGGAGACTTCGCCCACCCGCCCAGACGCCGCCATTTGAGTTCTTTTACCCTCTGCGCATGCGCAGAACGCTTTGCGCATGCGCAGAGGGTAAAAGAACTCAAATGGTGGCGGGTGGGCGAAGTCTCCCACTTCCGTGGCTACCGGCTGTCCGGCGACCCGCAGGCACGGCAGAACTGGGAGCATTTCACCCCTGGTGCCACGCCCCCTTTGTCACCTCATCGCGCGCGGGGGGGGGTCGCGGCATTAAAAAGGTTGAGAACCACTGGCCTAGTGTTAAGGCACTAGGATAGAAGCTAGGAGACAGTGAGTTCTAGTCCCACTTTAGGAAAGAAAACCAGCTGGGTGACAGTCAACAGGAGACGCTGAGTTCTAGTTCTGCCTTAGCCGAGAAAGCCGGCTGGATGACTGGGCCAATCACCAGGAGACAGTGAGTTCTAGTCCCACCTTAGACATGAAAGCTGGATGGGTGACGGCTAATCACCAGGAGACAGTGAGTTCTATTCTAGTCCTGCCTTAGGCAAGAAAGCTGGCTGGGTGATTGGGCCAATCACCAGGAGACATTGAGTTCTAGTTCTGCCTTAGGCATGAAAGCTGGCTGGGTGACTTTGGGCCAATCACTCTTGGCTCATCCCACCTCACAGCATTGTGGGAAACAGAGAAGGAAACCAATTTTACATTGTAAAAACGGAATTGGTCAGTATTTAGAAGTAGGAGGAAACTACAATTTCAGAAAACCCAACTTCTGGCCTCTTCTGCCAGAAACCGCTGGTCCTTAGCTTTCCCCAGCGGTGGCCAAGGGTGCCAGGAGACTGCCATTCCACGGGGGCTCCTTTCTCCAGCACCTGGGCTGCGGCTCACCCTGTCTCTTCTGCCCTTCTCCCCCTCCAGAACCATCCTCATGATGGGCCGCTACGTGGAGCCCATTGAAGACGTGCCTTGCGGTAACATCGTCGGCCTGGTTGGCGTCGACCAGTTCCTGGTCAAGACGGGCACCATCACCACCTTTGAACACGCCCACAACATGCGCGTCATGAAGTTCAGCGTCAGCCCCGTCGTGCGTGTGGCCGTGGAGGCCAAGAACCCGGCCGACCTGCCCAAACTGGTCGAGGGGTTGAAGAGGTTGGCCAAGTCTGACCCCATGGTGCAGGTGAGGTGGGGGGTGGATCCACCTGGAGATGGTTTGCAATATCTTAGCGTGGGCATCTTTGAACCAAGCGAGTTTGCTCGATTAGTCCTCGACTTAACAATCATAGAGTAGAATAAGAATAGAATATAGAATAGAACAGAAAAGAAGAGAGAATAGAATATACTGTAGAATAGAATAGAGTAACTATTGTCACTTTAAATGTACACTAATCGGCAAGATTAAAATGAAATTTCGTTGCCTACAGCTCTCACCGCCTCCAATATACGCTACATAAACATGACAAAATAAATAAATACAAAATTATGCATATACCCACATATATTATACGACACAGAGAAACAACACAGTCTAGTTCAGATGTATACATGTACCTGGCGAGAAAAACGAATCTTGCGAGTTTATCAGACGGATGGCACAGGGAACAAAGCTGTTCCAGAATCTGCTAGATCCTGCTAGAAATACTTCGAAAGCTCCTCTCAGAGGGGAGCAACAGAAACAGATCGTGAAGTGGGTGTGTGGGGTCTCTAACAATCCTTCGAGCTCTAAGCAGCATCCTGAATAATGGGAAGTGAGCTTCCTATGATCTTCTCCACTGTCCTCACCACTCTCTGTAGGGACTTTCTATCTGAGGCACTGCTGCCACCAAACCAACCGTGCAGTTTGTTAAAACGCGCTCAGTCGTGCCTCTGTAAAAAGTGGGCTGGACAGGAGGAGAAAGAGGTGCTCTCCTCATCCGACGCAGGTAATGCAGACGCTGGTTGCACACTTCCCTAAGGATGACGTGCGGAGAGACCAAGTTAGATAGTTATCTGCACTCCCAGATACTTAATACTGCATCCTTGATACTGAGTGGAGTATGACCATGCCGGCTCTTTCTAAAATCTACAATGCAAGAAGGAGCTTGAGATCAGCAGCCTGGTTTCCTCTTCCCAGCCTAGTCAAGTGACCGGGAAGTGGGGGGACTTGTGTTAGGAAGGCTATTGATGCATCTCCATTTTCTACCCCCTTTTTCTGACCGTTAGTGTATCATTGAGGAATCTGGAGAGCACATCATAGCTGGAGCCGGAGAACTGCATTTGGAGATCTGCCTGAAGGATCTGGAGGAGGATCATGCCTGCATCCCCATCAAGGTAACTTTGCATCCGGTTTCTTTTCTTTTTTCTTTTCTTTTCTTTCTTTCTTTCTTTCTTTCTTTCTTTCTTTCTTTCTTTCTTTCTTTCTTTCTTTCTTTCTTTCTTTCTTTCTTTCTTTCTTTCTTTCTTTCTCTCTCTCTCTCTCTCTCTCTCTCTCTCTCTCTCTCTCTCTCTCTCTCTCTCTTTCTTTCTTTCTTTCTCCCTTTCTTTCTCTCTCTCTCTTTCTCTTTCTTTCTTTCTTTCTTTCTTTCTTTCTTTCTTTCTTTCTTTCTTTCTTTCTTTCTTTCTTTCTTTCTTTCTTTCTTTCTTTCTTTCTTTCTTTCTCTCTCTCTCTCTCTCTCTCTCTCTCTCTCTCTCTCTCTCTCTTTCTTTCTCTTTTTTTCTTTCTCTCTTTCTCTTTCTCTCTCTCTCTCTTTTTCTCTCTCTCTCTCTCTCTCTCTCTCTCTCTCTCTCTCTCTCTCTCTCTCTTTCTTTCTTTCTTTCTTCCTTTCTTTCTTTCTTTCTCTTTTTCTTTCTTTCTTTCTTTCTTTCTTTCTTTCTTTCTTTCTTTCTCCGCCTATTCACCCATGGCCACTCAAGGCGGCTTACAGAATATAAAACCGCATTTAAAACAATAAAACATTTAAGAATAAAATAAATTAATATAGTATAATATAAAATCATCCCCCTACACCCCAAATTTCATCAATTTCAATTTATGAAATTGATACCAATAGAAGATGAGAATATTTATAGCTGAGGGTTGAACTGTGGGGGTTCCTTTGGTGCTCTCACGAGCTTCCTTGTTTTCTTGAAAACGTTTCATGACTCAACTAGGTAACATCATCAGTGCTAGAAGGCAGTGGAGTTTGTTATGCTGTTTATATTCAAATGGCTTGCCCTGTTACTGTGGGTGGGAGTATTCTTCCCAGGGTGGGGTTTTTTTTCCTTGATTAGACTGTTGTTTACTGTTAAGTTTGTTTCGCAGTTCCTTGATTGGGGTATTGTTTGCATCTTGGTTGTTGGTCTAATCTTAAATTTGCTGTTAATCTCTGCTCATCTGGATTGGATTGCCGGTGAGGAAGTGATTTTGGGCTTTCTTGTTTCCTTTTAATTGTATTGTTGAATGAGATGTAGATCTCTTACGCCGTTGGTTTATACAGCTGCCCATCTTGTGGACGTGACTGCTTGAACCCCCAAGAAATCTCTCAGTGGCTCATCTCAAATCGAGGTCTTTTGCACTAGATCAAAGGCCAGCAGGGTTGAAAGCAACCTGATGGTGTTCCAGAGGGCAGGTGCTGGAACCAAAGGCGCATTTCCCAGGTCCCGTAAGACGACACTCCTTAATTGATGGGACCTAGAGCGTGTCTCTCCTATTGTCAGCGTTCCAAGTAACGCATCCGAAGAAATCAGAACTCCGAGGCAGGAACGTTCCTCAAAGAACACGTTTATTGGATACATCATTTCGGCACAGCTAGGGAAAACTAACTCTAAAAAGTTCCTGTATAATTAAAATAATAAAAGTTTCCCTCCCCAGGTGTCACAGGTCACATTGTCCAATTAAAGCAGCTGGCGGGCTCCCCCCCTCCCCCCGCTCAAGCAGGAGACCCTACACCATTTTTGACAGATGGCGGTTCAGTCCCTTCTTGAAAGCCTCCAGGGATGAAGCTCCCACAACTTCCGAAGGCATCTTCTGTTCCATGGGTTGATTGTTCTCACTGTCAGGAAATTTCTCCTTATTTCCAGGTTGCTTCTCTCCTTAGTTTCCACCCATTGCTTCTTGTCCTTCCCTCAGGTGCTTTGGAGAATAGGTCGACCCCCTCCTCTCTGTGGCAGCCTCTCAAATATTGGAAGACGGCTATCATGTCTCCCCTGGTCCTTCTCTTCACTAGACTAGCCAGGCCCAGTTCCTGCAACCGCTCTTCATATGTTTTAGCCTCCAGTCCCCTCATCACCTTGGTTGCTCTTCTCTGCACTCTTTCTAGAGTCTCAACATCTTTTTTATAGTGTGGTGGCCAAAACTGGATGCAGTACTCTAGGTGTGGTCTTACTAAGGCTTTATAGAGTAGTATTAGTTCCTCCCGTGATCTTGGTCACTTCTTCTCCTCTATCAGCTGCCACCTGTTGGGATGACCTTGGTTCCCACGGGAGAGCACTTTGTTGTGTCTGCACATCGGCCCTTTCCCCCCCTCCCAAACTACGTGGCAACTATGAAGCAGCAAAGATGGCTTCAGCCAGGCTCGGTTCAGAGTTGACACCTGTTGGACATAGAGAGACAGATTAGAAAAAACTGGGGAAAGAGCCCTGAGTTGCTTGCTGGGTGTTGCGAACGAGATACTCCTTTCAAAATGTCTGTTCTCTCATGCTTTGATTGTTCTTGGCAGAAATCCGATCCGGTCGTGTCTTACCGGGAGACTGTTAGCGAGGAGTCGGGAACGTTGTGCCTTTCCAAATCGCCCAACAAACACAACCGCCTGTACATGAAAGCCCGCCCCTTCCCGGATGGCCTGGCCGAAGACATCGACAAGGGGGATGTCTCGTCCCGCCAGGAGCTGAAGCAGCGGGCCAGATACCTGGCCGAGAAATACGAGTGGGACGTGGCCGAAGCCCGTAAGATCTGGTGCTTCGGCCCAGACGGCACTGGTCCCAACATCCTGACCGATATCACCAAGGGGGTGCAGTACCTCAACGAGATCAAGGACAGCGTGGTGGCCGGCTTCCAGTGGGCCACAAAGGAGGTGAGTCTAACCCTCGTGGCTGAGCCATAAAATGAGTGTCAGACCTGCCTCAGCTTGAACCTCTTAAGTAAGAACGATCATTTATTGAGAAAGGTATAGGTTACTAGAAGCCAAGTGCATTACTGTATTTCACTTGACTTCCAGTAAACTCTACCTTTCCCAACAAATGGAGTTAAAGATCCTTCTTTCTTAGAGGTTTCAAGCTGAGGCAGTTCTGACATTGAGTCAGGTTGTCCCTTAAACGTTCATTATTACCGTATTTTTCGGAGTATAAGACGCACCTTTTTACCCCCCAAAAGAGGGTGAAAACTTGGGTCCGTCTTATACACCGAATGTAGCCCCACCCAGCCACCCCCACCCTTTGGCCTCTGCCTCCCAGCAATTTACCTCCTTGCAGCAAACAGAACAGAGCCTGTTAAGCCAAGCAATTGATTATCAGCTTCCCAAACATCAGCTGATTCAGGCTGCAGGCAGGTGAGGTGCTAAAACTGAAAGTGAAACTAAAGCTGCAAGGAGGCAAATTGCTGGGAGGTAGAGGCAGAATTTTATTTTCTTGTGCTAATCAGACTGCTGAAACTGGATGCAAGGAGGTAAGTCAATAACTCTAAATGCCTATAGAATGTTCAAATTATTAGACTTATTTTTTAAAGACTCTTATTTATTATTTATTATTATTATTATTATTGTTGTTCTAGACCAGGGGTCTCCGACCTTGGCAACTTTAAGACTTGTGGAACTCTGGGAGTTGAAGTCCACAAGTCTTAAAGTTGCTAAGGTTGGAGACCCCTGTTCTAGACAACTTAACCAAATGAAGAAGCTTTTTAAAATAAATGCTTGATCTGAAGAGGCCCAGTGCTATTGTATCTTCTTTTAAATAGCAGAGAATAACGTATACTTCCAGAAAGCCACATCAATTTTAACAGCATCTGTACAAGTAATAATCTGAAATGTAACAGTGTCCTGTTGTAGTATTAAGATAAGGCAGCTGAGTTAGACACTGACTTAGTCATGTCTGGAGTAGATCTGCCATTAATATACTGCCATAATGTACATTTCTCCAATTCTTTGCTATTTCTATGGGTCAGGCACACATGCACAGAAATACACCACAAACAGTGTATATCACCTGTACTGTTTGCTGTTTGCTGGGAGGCAAATTTTTTTTTCTTGTTTTCCTCCCCAAAAGCTAGGTGCGTCTTATACTTCGGAGCGTCTTATACTCCGAAAAATACGGTATATGGCACATTCACATCACATTTTGATAAAAACACAGATTAAAAATACAAAATGTGAAATCTAAAATATTATAAATGTCTAGATTACAGATACAGTTTTTTGCTTCTTTTGTCCTTTGCCAAGAAATGAGCAAAGTCTATGATAGGCTCTATTTTGGCACTCTGACACTATTATGTTGGATAGTTTGCTTTTCGGCCCCACAGTCACAATTAGGTGATGGTATTTTGCCCTACTTATGAGGGTGTAAGTCTACCGCATCGACCCAACCTCTCCTGCAGCTTACCCAAAAAATTGTAACAGAGCATGGCAGAATTCAGCATATGTGTCAGCGTTCCAAGTAATGCACCCATAGAAAACAGAACTCTGAGGCAGGGAATTCCTCAAGGAACAATTTATTGGAGACATCCTACTGGCACAACTGGTGAAAGCCGACTCTGAAAGTTCCCACGGCTTTTCCCCCAAGTCACTGGTCACGCTGTCCAATCAAGGTGCTGGCCGGTTGCTTGGTTACTTCACTCCTCCTCTGGCCAAGCACCTGTGAGAATGTCCTTGGTTCCCACAGGAAAACTTTATTGTTTTGGCTGCAAAACTCCCATCTAGCTCAGGGGTCCCCAAACTTGGCAACTTTAAGACTTGTGGACTTCAACTCCCAGAATTCTCGGAGAATTCTGGGAGTTGAAGTCCACAAGTCTTAAAGTTGTCAAGTTTGAAGACCTCTGATCTAGCTATTTCCCCCTCTCCCTCTGTTGTGTGGCAACCCTGAAGCCTCCTAGATGGCCTCAGCCAGGTTCACTTCAGGGTTGACAATATGAATTTAATAATAATAATAAATACAAAGACCAGCAAATGGAAATACAGCAACTGTCCCAAGAGAAAGCAAAGGTAGGACCAAGAGTAATAGGTCCCTTGGGTGCAATCCCAAAACACATCACTTGAACCCCATCGGCATGGACGAATTCCCCATCAGTCAATTGCAGAAGGCAGCTTGGAACAGCTGACATCCTGAGATGAGATCTTTAAATACTATCAAACATCCACAGCCGCCTATCCTAGGTCCTTGGGAAGGGCTCGAGAGGTAGACAAGAATACCAAATTCACTCTGAACATCTGACTGACAATGCGGCCAGCCATAATAATAAAAAGTGGACAGAATTCGAGGCACTTTAGAATTCAAACAGGCAGGCACATGCCACATAACAGCCCAGATCTGTAACAATTGTCTATAACAAAGACAAAAAGTTTGGATAGTCGACGTGGCAGTACGTGGATATAGCAGAAGAGAAACTCCAACAAACCATCTGGCCAAACCAGGTTTTAATGCCCCTCCAAAAGGATAGGAGCAGTTTTCACCTCCGGTGGCAGAGCGTTCCATAGGTCGGGTGCAACTGCAGAAAATTTCTTGACCCTGCCAGTTGGAATGTCTTAATAAGAAGGGAGTAAGTAGGGTGGGCTAATGCCTTGTGGGGTGAGAGAACTCCCCAGATACCCTGGACCTTTGCCATGCATGCTTAGAAGAAAAAAAAAGGAAAGGGAAGGCCCTGTTTTCATGGGCTTGTGGGAGACTTAAGATAACTCCATCCAGCTTTTGAGATTCTGTTCCTAAAACCCATTTTTCTTTACTGCTGCGTTTGTGTTGGAAGCACCGAGGCGCTTCCGGGTTGAAAGGATTAAATCGTGATGTCACTGTGGCCCCTGGAGACACCTTTCATGTGCCTGTTAAATTGCCCACCAAAGTGGTACCCATCTTATCAATGTGCGGTCGCCCGCTTTCGAACTGCTAGGTGGGCTGGAGCAAAGGACGGGAGCTCGCCCCTTCGCATAGCAGCACTTGGGTCTCGAACATGGGCTGCTGATTGTCAGCCCAGTGTCCTAACCACGTGAGCCACCGAGCTCCCATTTTCTTCGCTGCTGCAAATGCGTGAGAGCCTTGTTGTCCTTGATTGTGAATCTTGACACCCCTCTTCTGCTCTCTTCAGGGGGCCCTCTGCGAGGAGAACCTGCGAGGAGTTCGCTTTGACGTGCACGACGTCACCCTGCACGCCGACGCCATCCACCGCGGGGGCGGCCAGATCATCCCCACAGCCCGGCGGTGCCTCTACGCCTGTATGCTGACGGCTCAGCCCCGCCTCATGGAACCAATCTATCTGGTGGAGATCCAGGTAGGTGTGGAGGGAGGAGGCTGGATGAGTTAGAAACTGCCCAAAGGTTTTTTCCCCCAATCTCACCGGAGACCTGCTTGTTTTCTCCCAGTGCCCTGAACAAGTAGTGGGTGGCATTTATGGTGTGCTGAACAGGAAACGAGGCCACGTCTTTGAAGAGTCCCAGGTGGCTGGAACCCCCATGTTTGTGGTCAAGGCCTACCTGCCTGTGAACGAATCTTTTGGTAAGTATAGATCTTTTCCCCTGGGCTCAGAACGTCCCAACTTGGTCAGTTAGAAAAAAAAAGAAAATCCCTGGCCTGGGATTAGCCAAAAGTATGCTTTACTAAAGCAAGGGGGTTACAGAAGAGGCAAAGCTAGATCTGAAATTTGCGGGCGCAAAAGATTGAATTAACTTTCCCTTGGTCCCGGACAATCCCCCCTGGTTATCAGTGTCCAATCAGGTGTTAATAAATTCTTTGGGAAACAGTCCTCGTGGGCTCCACATTCTTTTGGTGTGACCTTGAGAAGGCTGGTCCTTCTCATGAAAGGGTACTGCTTGGTTTTGATTCCCGAGTTCCCTCCCTGCGTCCCTATCCCCACTGCTCCTTCCCCCCCCCCCCAGTTACTGATGTCAGGCTATCAGCTTAGAATAGAATAACAGAGTTGGAAGGGACCTTGTAGATCATCTAGTCAACCCCCCCTCCCCGCCCAAGCAGGAGAACCTTTCTGACAGATGGCAGTCTAGTCTCTTCTTGAAAGCTTCCAGTGATGAAGCTCCCACAACTACTAAAAGCAAGCTGTTCCATGGGTTGATTGCTCTCACTGTCAGAAAACTCCTCCTTATTTCTAGGTTGAATCTCTCCTTGATCAGTTTCCATCCATTATTCCTTGTCTGGCCTTCAGGTGCTTTGGAGAATAGCTTGACCCCCTCCTCTCTGTGGCAGCCCCTCAAGTATTGGAACACTGCTATCATGTCTCCCCTGGTCCTTCTCTTCACTAGACTAGCCATGCCCAGTTCCTGCAACCGTTTATTGTATGTTTTAGCCTCCAGTCCCCTAATCATCTTGGTTGCTCTTCTCTGCACTCTTTCTAGAGTCTCAACATCTTTTTTATAGTGTGGTGGCCAAAACTGGATGCAGTACTCTAGGTGTGGTCTTACTAAGGCCATATAGAGTGGTATTAGTACCTCCCTTGATCTTGATTGTATCCCTCTGTTAATGCAGCTTAGGATTGCGTTGGCTTTTTTGGCTGCCGCTGCACACTGCTGTGTGAATTGGTTGTCCACTAAGACTCCAAGGTCCCTCTCACAGTCACTCCTATTATACATATATACAGCTTGCGATGCGTAGCTTAGCAGAATGGCAGCCATGACAGGAGACGTTCCTCCTGCTCTTTAGCTAAGGTACTTCAGATAGAGGCAAATATAGACAGTTCTCCACTTACAACCATTTCTTTAATGACCATTCCAATCACAACAGCACTGGAAAAAAAAAAAGGACTTATGACTGGTTTTCACACTTGAGTGTTGCAGCATTCCCATGGCCCACGTAATCAAAATTCGGGCACTTGGCCACCGGCACGTATTTGTGACAGTTGCCATGTCCCGCAGTCACTTAATAACTGCTTTATTTGGCAATAGAAATTTTGGGCTCAACGCTGGTCATAAGTCGAGGACCTGAGTTGGAAACACCAAATATAGCCCTTGCTTCGGGGGGGGGGGGGACTTCTACCTTTCTAACATTTGAACTTTTTTCTTGCTTTCACGCCACACTTGTGATGCCTTTGTCTTTAGGTTTCACGGCCGACTTGAGATCCAACACCGGAGGCCAGGCTTTCCCGCAGTGCGTATTCGATCACTGGCAGATTCTCCCCGGGGATCCCTTCGACAGCACCAGCCGTCCTTGTCAAGTGGTCAGCGAGACACGCAAACGGAAAGGGCTGAAAGAGGGCATCCCCGCGCTGGATAACTTCCTGGATAAATTGTAAACCGATCGAATGAAATAATACCGCACCCAGATCTTGAAAAAAAAAGAATAAATTTTAAAAATGGCTGTTGTGGGACTCGGAATGAACTTTTAACTAGTGTAAAAACAAACCCAACATGGTGGTTTTAGATGTGCTTGTGGCTGAGAATGGCGGCCGTTTCCTTTTCCCCCCCCCTTTCCTTCCCCCTTTCCAATCACGAGAAAAGCGGTCTCCCACGCTTACTTTTTCAGCCTTGATAACGGGGTTTCTTTTCACCCAACACGGCAGAAAAACCCACTCAGCCCGTTGTTAACTTGAGAAAATACGCTTCCATTTAACGCACCCGAAACACAGCTCATCTCCATATTTATCTGACATCACGGAGGCAAGCGAGGGGGGGGGGAAATTGGCCAGTTTTTTTTTTTTTTTTTTCTTCCTTGGAGAAATTTTGGAAAGGAGGAAGAAGAGGGGTTTTTGGGAGGGGCGAGACGTGGGAAATCTGTTTTGCTCTCTTGAAAGGTTGGACGAGACGCGGAAGGATGATCAACAAAAGTCATTATCTGGGGATTTGAGAGGAGGAGGTGGCTTTCTAGCCAGACAGCCTCTTCGCTAATAGGTTATCGTTGTGCAAATCAATGTATTTTAGAACCACTGGAATAATAAATATAAGAATGTCTGATCGGGCTTCCTGTCTATGTTGAAACGTCTCGAGAGCTTGTGTTAGGAACAAAGTTGTGTGTGTGTGTGGGGGGGGGGAGATACAGATAGTTCTCGATTTACGACTCGTCACTTAGCATCCGTTGGATCCCACCCAAAGTTACTTAGGACTCTGTTCCAAAGGCTGGCCATTCTGGGCCCTCGGCAACTGCCCTGCGTTTTATGCCGTTTTACAGCATCCTGCTGTGATCATGACACAATTAGTGACTTTTTTTTTTTTTAATTGACATTTACATTTGTTAGAATACAGCATTGCAGGCTGACTCTACCCACTGCCAGGAGTTCGATCCTGACCGGCTCAAGGTTGACTCAGCCTTCCATCCTTCCAAGGTTGGTAAAATGAGGATCCATATTGTTGGGGGCAAAAGGCTGACTCGGTAAACCGCTTAGAAAGGGGCTGTAAAACACTGAAACAATATATAAACTGCTGTTGCTAACTTATCATCTACCATATATCTATATCTTCTCTCTCTCTACAATATCACTGGTGGAGGGGTTAGAATCCAGTTGTCAGGGTTCCAAGTAATAGACCCATAGCAAGCAAAACTCCAAGGCAGGTAGATTCCTCAAAAGAATAGTTTTATTTGATACGTCATATTGGCACAAGCAAGTGAAAACCGACTCTGAAGGTTCCCGCGGTTTTCACCAAATTCAAAGTTTTCCCTCGACCCCAAACAATCCGTCACATGGTCCAATCAAGGCACTGTCTGGTTGCCTGGTGTCATCACTCCTCTCTCTGCCCAGGTGTGAGAATGTCCTTAGTTCCCAAGAGAAAGTAATTTATTTTGGCTACAAAACCCCAGCTATCTCTAATCCCCCCCCTCCTTACCCCTCTGCTCCAGTATGGCAACACTAAAGCAACAAAATGGCTTCGGTCAGGTCAACTTCAAGGATGACACCAGTATTTCAGGCTGACCGCCAACTGCCAGGAGCTCGATCCTGACCGGCTCAAGGTTGACTCCGCCTTCCGCTTGAGCCTTCTGCCCCTGCTTGAGCAGGGGGCTGGACTAGAAGACCTCCAAGGTCCCTTCCAGCTCTATTCTGTTCTATTCCATCCTTCTGAGGTCGGTAAAATGAGGACCCAGATCGGGTGGTTCCAGATTTTCCTACTGCCGGTTCGCTCAGGGATGTGCTGCGTGGGTGGGTTGCGGGTACGTGAAGCGTGCGCGCGCATGCACAGTACAAAAAATGCATGCACAGAAGCAAAAAACAAGATGGCGCCGCCGAGAGAACCAGCTCGGGGGCCTGGCAGGCGTGGGTCGCTGCCGGTTCCAGCGACCCAGGCCGCCACGTTACTAACGGTGGGTTCTATAGGTAGGAACCCACCTCTGACCCACATTGTTGGGGGCAATAGGCTGACTAAGTCGCTTAGAGAGGGCTGTAAAGCACTGTGAAGCGGTATATCCCGTCCCGTCAGCTAAGCAGTGTCGGCTGGCGGGCCGGCAGGGGAGGGCCTTCTCTGTGGCTGCCCCAGCTCTCTGGAACCAGTTACCTCCTGAGATCCGGACTGCCCCCACCCTGTTGGCCTTCCGGAAAGCGGTGAAGACCTGGCTGTTCCGGCAGGCTTGGGGCCGCTGATCTCAATGTTACAATCTGTGAGATCCGGCCACGAATGGTGTGTAAGGCTTTTTAAATCGTTTTTTAATATTTATATTGTTTTAATGTTTTTATACTTCTGTTGTAAGCCGCCCAGAGTCCCTTGGGAGTTGGGCGGCATAAAAATGCAACAAATAAACAAACAAATAAATAAATATAAGTCTTAACTGCTATTGCTATTTTTGCCAAAATGGGCGTTTAGTTTCACTTTTTGGCAAAAACTGCCCACAGCAAACAAAGAGTTCACTGTTCAACCACCGTATTCACTTAACTGCCACCAAACTTGTAAAATCAGGTCAGTTGTGATGGCCTGCTTTAAAATTGTCATGATTTATGACTCTTAATTGGCAGGCTCCATTATAGTCACAAGTTAAAAGACTACCAGCTAGTAAAGGTAATACAAAAATAAGCACTGTATGTGTGTGTAATTGGGGTTCCCGCCAGCACTGCTTTTAGCAGCACAAAATTGCGGCCTCTATAAGTAACCCGTTCAAAAAGCCGCAAATACTGAAGCAATGTTTTGTTCCGATTTAACAACGTACACCCACTAGAAAAAATATATATATCACAACTTGACATGTTTCTAACAGAGAAGAGCAACCAAGAGGATTAGGGGACTGGAGGCTAAAACATATGAAGAACGGTTGCAGGAACTGGGTATGTCTAGTTTAATTAAAAGAAGGGGAGACATGATAGCAGTGTTCCAATATCTCAGGGGTTGCCACAGAGAAGAGGGAGTCAAGCTATTCTCCAAAGCTCCTGAGGGTAGAACAAGAAGCAATGGGTGGAAACTAATCAAGGAGAGAAGCAACTTAGAACTAAGGAGAAATTTCCTGACAGTTAGAACAATTAATCAGTGGAACGACTTGCCTCCAGAAGTTGTAAATGCTCCAACACTGGAAGTTTTTAAGAAGAGATTGGATAACCATTTGTCTGAAGTGGTGTAGGGTTTCCTGCCTAAGCAGGGGGTTGGACTAGAAGACCTCCAAGGTCCCTTCTAACTCTGGTTATTCTCTTCTAAGTTTCATGTTCACACTCTTATGAGAGGACAGTTTAATATCCATATATTTCATGCTAATTCCAGTTGCGTTCGCCTCCCACTTCTATTCAAGAAATTCTCCATTAAGGATTCTCTCTGGGCTGTGCGAAGAAGTCACGGTAAAAGCAATGGATTCACATGTCACATGCAGACATCATGTGATTTGATTGCTCTTGATTTGTGATACGTTAAAAAGCACAGTTACGTGAATGCAGTCAAGCGTGGTTAATTTACAGATCTCCTCTTAGGTAAGCCTTGCCTTAATGCAGGAAGCAAATCTTGTTGATTTTCAGTACAAAAATACCAAACAAACTTGTGACACTGTTTGGCTCATTAAGGTACTGGTGTCTTTTGCAACAACAACAACAACAAAACACCAGGATTGCATGTCAACTCAATTTTGCAATCAAGATGAACGAAGGCAAGACATTTTTGATCCTTCGGTTATTTGACGGATGTTGAAGTGCCATCTAGTTGGTGTTGATTCTACTAACCTTCAAGATTTCCAAAGATCCATTCATTGCTATTCAAGTCCATCCACTGGTCCTGTTTCCTTCCTTCCTTCCATCTTTCCCTTCTTCTTCTTGTGCCATATCCGTCATCGGACGTTGGCGATTCTATTTTTATCAACAGTCGCACAAAAAAGTGGCGTTGAGTTTTGTGCAAACCAGTCCCTTAGATTTTTATTTTATTTTATTTATTTATTTTATTTATTTAGTTTGTCAAATATGTACGAGATAACAGGTGTAAGTATAAATATGGACATGAGCGCATGAAATGAGTATTTTGAAGCCATGATGTTCTTCCTCTGCCTGGACCTCGTTTGCCTTCATTCTTTCCCTGGAGGATTAAGTGAAGCATGCCGTATTTTTCTGGGGGTCGCATCACATGTCCAAAATATTCTAACTTTTGTGACCGGCTCTACGGTGACCAACAGGCACGAGCGAACCGAGATCATTTCACCCCTGCCGTTCAGCCTACCGTCAGATGTAGAAGCAGTTTGGTTAACTTAGGGCCATCCAGTCTCTTGGCCTGACTCATAGGATAGTTTTGGAAAATGACAGAGTGGAGAGTCCCAAATTGGAGTCCCTGTTTCAGCACGAATATTATTGGGTCAGATAACCTCACCGACCTACTTCAGATTATTCTTGGAGTTATTACAAGAGGGATCTTGGAGCCCTAGTAGATAATCACTTAAATATGAGCCAGCAGTGTGCTGCAGCTGCCAAAAAGATCGCCTCTTCATTTCTGATTTTCCATCTTTCCCAGCGTTATGGATATTAGACTGAGGAGACCGTTCAGCAGGGGTGAAATGCTCCCGGTTCGCTCGTGCCTGTTGATCGCTGTAGAGCCGGTCGCCAAGGTAGCGCGAGGCTCCGCCCACCCGCCCAGACGCCGCCATTTGGGTTCTTTTACCCCCTGCGCATGCGCAAAGCGTTCTGTGCATGCGCAGAGGGTAAAAGAACTCAAATGGCGGCGATCCAATACAATCCTAAACTGCATTAAAAGGTATCTTGTCAGCATTCTGAGTAACACATTCACTAAAATCAGAACCCCTAGGCAGGTAGATTGCTCAAATAACATGTTTATGGGATACATCATATCGGCACAGCTAGTGAAAACCAACTCTAAACGTTCCCACGGTTTTTCCCTAGTTAAAAGAGCAAAATATTTCCCTCCCCAGATGTCACCAGTCACATTGTCCAATGTGAGTAGCTGGCAGGGTGCTTGCTTATTCCTCCTTCAACTGCCGCCTGTTGGGATGACCTTGGTTCCCACAAGAAAACATTTTGTTTTGACTATTAGCAAGCCTATCTATTCCCCCCCACCCCTTCTCCTCAGAGTTTGTGGCAACTATGAGGCAGCACAAGATGGATTCAGCCAGGTTTACCTCAGAGTTGACAGTATCTTTCCATTCCCCACCATCCAGTCAGAGCTGAAGAAGCTTCTGGGATGAGAAGCGAAACGTCTTCAAAGAAAAAACAGAAAGTCCTGTTGTGCTCTTGAAAAAGCACCTTTGAGATTAACAAGTTATAGAATCAAGATCACGTGAAGTGTTAGTACCGCTTTATATAATTCCTTGTTAAGACCACACTTGGTATATTGCATTCAGTTTTGGTCGCCACAATATAAAAAAAAGAGACGTTGAGACTCTAGAAAGACTGCAGAGAAGAGCAACAAAGAGGATTAGAATAATATAGTATAATATATTATATATATTATCCAGTTTCAGTGACCGCAATGTAAAAAAAGACGTTGAGACTCCAGAAAGACTGTGGAGAAGAGCAACAAAGATGATTAGAATAATATATTATTATACATTATATATATATTATATTTCTGCAAGGAATATAAATCCTTCCATTCCCCACTATCCAGTCAGAGCTGAAGAAGCTTCTTGGATGAGAAGCGAAACGTCTTCAAAAGAAAAAACAAAAGTCCAGTTGCCTCCTGAAAAAAGCACCTTTGGGACAACAGTACACATACTAGAATTTTCAACGGTCTGAATCAGTGTTTCTCAACTTTGGCCACCGGAACATACATGGACTTCAACTCCCAGAATTCCTTAGCCACGAATGTCTGGCTAGGGAATTCTGGGAGTTGAAGTCCATCCATCTTCACCTCGCCAAGATTGACATGACCTTCTACTTGAATGTCTAATATCAAGTTTTCTGCTTCACGAGGTCAAAGTTAATTAACTCCTGTGCTTCCTTCTTCCACTTTTTTTTTTAAATTTAGTTGGCCACCGTGAGAAGCGAAACAATAATTGGCCTGCGTTAATCCAGGAGGGTTTTTAATGAAATGGCTGCAGGGAAATAATTAGAGCGACGTTAATTAAATAGAACCATGATCAAAGGTAGCTCTACCTCCAATTTCCCGTCATGCTTTACCACACAGCGTGGAAAGCTGAGGTTGTCCTACTGTGGCTTAAAGTGAGTTACAGGGTGTTGTCGCAAAGTGAAAATTGAGAAGGGAGTGAATTCTGTCATCAGCCATGAAAGAAGAAAGAATTCCACCTCCTTTTCTGCCAGTGGTTAGTGAAACCTCCACGGCCCGAAGCAGTGCTGCTGAAAAAAATGAACAAAACACTCTTGTTGAATCTTAGTTCAGATTTGGATCAAGGTCTGTGTCCCTGGTTCGAAACAGAAATGTAGTTATCCTACACTGGGATCCAGAAGTATTTTTATTTATAAACTAGGATTTATCATGTGGACGCGGTGGCTCAGTGGCTAAGACGCTGAGCTTGTCGATCAGAAAGGTCGGCAGTTCGGCGGTTCGAATCCCTAGCGCCGCGTAACGGAGTGAGCTCCCGTTACTTGTCCCAGCTTCTGCCAACCTAGCAGTTCGAAAGCACGTAAAAAATGCAAGTAGAAAAATAGGGACCACCTTTGGTGGGAAGGTAACAGCGTTCCGTGCACCTTCGGCGTTGAGTCATGCCGGCCACATGACCACGGAGACGTCTTCAGACACCACTGGCTCTTCGGCTTTGAAACGAAGATGAGCACAGGCCCCTAGAGTCGGGAACGACTAGCACATATGTGCGAGGGGAACCTTTACCTTTACCTAGGATTTATCAAACACTGCGGAACCTCTGAAGGCACAGCTAAGGACATCTTTGACCCAAGTTGGTGATGACTCTTAGCAACCACACAGGTAGATTTTCTCCAGGAGACCAGTAACTCAAGTGTCCCCAACTCGTGGTCCGAGGACCGACACCGTTTCGCGACATGCCAGAAATCGGACCGCCGAAACAAGCGAAGCCCCATCCACGGGATGCAGGAAGCACCAGAAACCACGCTCCCTCCGGTCTGCGGGAAAAACTTTTCTCCATGGAACCGGTCCCTGGTGCCCAAAGATTTGGGGGCCGCTGCAGTAACCCAAACTGGTCCTTCAGAACTTCCATTGGTGCCCCATCACCATTTTAACCGAGTCTATCCACCTCTTTGCTGATTGTCCTCTACTTCTCTGTCTTTCCACCTGTCAAGTTTCAAAACTTAGGTTTCAGACGTCAAGATGCCAAGCGTGAGAACCAAGCATGTTTCGGCAGGTGTTTATCAGAGCCAGAAATACTTTCTCACAATAGCAATAGCACTTAGACTTATATACCGCTTCACAGTGCTTTTCAGCCCTCTCTAAGAGTACAGAGTCAGCATATTGCCCCCAACAATTTTGGGTCCTCATTTTACCGACCTCGGAAAGATGGAAGGCTGAGTCAACCTTGAGCCTGGTGAGATTCGAACTGCCAAATTGCAGGCGGCCGGTAGTCAGCAGAAGTAGCCTGCAGTACTACTGCATTCTAACCACTGCGCCACCACGGCTCCTTCAAAACCAGGAGACTCAACTGGACAATGTGACCTGCTCTCATTGGAAAAGGGGCAGAACCTGATCTTTGACCAGGTGGGTTTGCGCAGGAAATAGCCAGATCTGGTTTTGCCCTCACATCGGTGCCGAAATGATGTACTCAATAAAGTTTTACGTTAAGAGATCGGATCGCTTCGGCCGTGCTTGCTTTGGTTGGCTTCGTCAGTTGGAACTCTGACACCATTATTCCCGGCATCAGAGCCTTCTTCAGTGCGCAAGATCTTCGTACTGACCCAGTGGTTATGTGCCATCAAGTTCCCGTCAGTTCGTAGCAACCACCTAAGGTTCCCACAGAACCACAGAGATGGTTCTCCAGTTCTCCATCTGGCCCTTCAAGTCTTCCAACCAGTGTCTCCGATCGCCACCGTGGTTGAGTCCATCTAAATTGTGGTTGGTTTCCTGCCTGAGCAGGAGGGGAAGTGGGGTTGGACTAGAACCGTGATGGCAAACTATGGCACGCGTGCCCCAGGTGGCACACGCCAGCCGTCGCCCCAGCCCAGCTCCACCGCACATGCGTGCGCGCTTCCCGCCGACCAGCTGGTCTTCAGGTCCCTGCAGTGCATGCGCGGAAGGTGGGGCACATGCGGGGGACGTGCGCGTGCATGCGTGCCCCCCCGCATTCACGGGGGCCCCCTGCTCGCATTGCATTTTGGGGCCTCGCGTGGTGCCACCGTGCCCCGTTTTGGCTTCCAGGTTGGTGCAGGAGGCCTTCCAGGCCCAAAACGGGACGCGGGGGTGCCGTGCCCCGTTTCGGGCCTGGAAAGCCTCCTGCACCAACCTGGAAGCCAAAAATGGGCAGGGGGGGGGTTGCGTGCGCATGCGCGGGGGGCAGGGGAGCATGGGGTCACATGCGCATGTGGGGGCGCTTGTGGGGGGTCACATGTGCATGCACGGGGGTCGTGGGGGGGTCACGGGCGCATTGCATTATGGTTGCGCGTGTGCATGCACTTTCGGCACGCGGCGACAAAAAGGTTAGCGATCACTGTTCTAATCTATGCAGACTTATTCTAGATAGTCTGACTAATAGCAAACTAATAGCAATCCTGGCCTAAAGCAGCTTTTCTGATACTGTGCGTGCATTGCATTATGGTTGCGCGCTTTTGGCACATGACAACCAAAAGGTTAGCCCTCACTGGACTACAAGACCTCCAAGATCCCTTCCAACTCTTGTTATTCTGTTCTGTTACAGGTAGTCCTCGACTTACAACAGTTCACTTAGTGGCCGTTCAAAGTTACAACAGCACTGAAAAAAAGCGACTTAGGACCATTTTTCACACTTACGACCATTGCAGCATTCCCATGGTCACCTGATTTGACATGCGGATGCTTGACAACTGACGGTCGAAGTGTCCGGGGTGTGTGTGTGTGTGTGTCACGTGATCCCCTTTTGTGACCTTCTGACAAGCAAGGTCCATGGGGAATCCGGATTCACTTAACAACCGTGTGACTAATTTGACAACTGCAGTGATTCACACTGAACGAATGTGGCGAGAAAAGTCGTAAAATGCGGGGGAAAACTCCCTTAACAAATTTCTTGCTTAAGCAGCAGAAATCTTGGGCTCAATTGTGGTCTGTTCTGTTCTTCTCTTCCACCGTTCCCAGCATTATGGACTTCTCAAAGCCCATAAAAGCCCAAAGTTGGGGTTTTTTTTTTTGCAGATTGATGGGCCACGAAGTCATTATGGACTCTTTAGTGGCCACACAGATAGAACTTCTTGTATAGCTCC
>QLTV01000446.1:515009-525913 GCA_003457575.1 Thermophis baileyi
AGGAGGAGAGGAAAGGGGGTGGGGGGCCCATTGGAGCCCACTGTCTGGGCCGGATTGCAGATTTGTCTCTTGTGATGTTTGTGGCTTGCTAATTATGAAATTGGGGTGTGTGTGTGTGTGTGTGTGGGGCACATTAAGCCTGGGGCAGAGGAAATGTGGCAGGGAGGAAGGCGGGGAGATGGAATATGGGGAGGGGTCCCTGGAGGGAGGGAGGGAGGAAGGGAGGAAGGAAGGAAGGAAGGAAGGAAGGAAGGAAGGAAGGAAGGAAGGAAGGAAGGAAGGGCCTTCGGATTGTTGAAGGAAGAACAGGGGGTCCCGAAGGAGAGGATTGCTATTTGAGGAGGGGGTCATTTGCTAAGATCTGGACAAATGCATGGGATAATCAGAAGCTGATTATCTTGTTATCTTGCCCACAGGGGGATTAAAAGATAATGGCAGGAAATTCAGGCGAGGGGATGATTGATTTGAGCCAGAGGGGGCTTTGTCTGGGAAAGAGCAGTGGGGGGAGGCGTCCTCTGGGGAAGTTCTTGAGGATGAAATTTGAGAAGCGGAAGAACGGAGTAGAACCATGCTTCCCAACCTTGGCTGCTGTAAGATGTGTGGACTTCAATTCCCAGAATTCTCCAGTCGGCAGTGAATTCTGGGAGTTGAACTCCACCTATCTTAAAACGGCTGAGAAGGTTGAGAAATACTGGAGTAGAAGAAGCTAGGAGGAGGTGTCGTGAAGATGTTTGGGACATCTTGGAAGACCCAGGACAATCTGAGCAGCCAAAAGTAGGTTGGCTACGGTCAATGAAATCAAGGTGGCTGCCACAATGTGGTGATTGAAGGTTTTCCTGGTCATAAACGACAGGTAGATCTTTGATCGCACCTCCTTGGCCTCCATCTTGACCCTGTGGGCCATATCTTCTCACCACCCCTGGCAGGAGTGGAGGACAGCTTCTAAGAACAGGAGAAGTGAAAGGAGAACAAAAATACCGGTATGAACGATCTACCTTACCTCTATCCCAGGTCTTGGTACCACCTCGACAGCAGGAACACCAGAAATTGAGGTGGGAGAGGCAGTTCTTCCCTTCAGACAAGGATGTCCACTTTCCGCCAGGAAAGGGTCGAAGACCACTATGACATGGAGGAAGAACTGGGCAGGTGAGTTATATGTTTAGCATATGGGGTCATAGGTTCCAACCTAGTTTGGAAGACCACGTTTTTGGAAAGCCACCAAAGAAACGGAACGCCACTTCTCTCCTGGAGTCATAAGAACCACACACGACGCGTGTGTGGAATCTCCAGGAGTCAAGTCATTCAGAATAGAGCTGGAAGGGGCCTTGGAGGTCTTCTAGTCCAACCCTTTCCACAAGCAGGAGACCCTAGACCAGGGGTCTGCAACCTTAAATACTCAAAGAGCCATTTGGACCCGTTTCCCACAGAAAAGAAAACACCGGGAGCCACAAAACCTGGGTGGGCGTGGCCAACTCAACGTCACTCACTTCCACCAGTCACATGACCCCCCCCAAGCCACGCCTACCCAGCCGGTCATTAGGACAGAGAACCAGTTGTTAAAAAACACCGGGAACCACAAAACCCTTTTGACATTCTCTCTCTCTCTCCCCCCCACTTCTATGTCTCTCTCTCTCCCCCTCTCTGTATCTCTCTCTCTCCCCTGGCACTGGGAGGGGAGGGCGAAGGGCGGGGCCAGCCAGTGGTAGGATCACCTGACAGGGAGCCACAGCAGAGGCCCCAAAGAGCTGCCTGCGGCTCCGGAGCCGCAGGTTGCTGACACCTGCCCTAGACCATTGCAGACAAGTTGGCGGTCCAGTGTCTTCTTAAAAACCTCCAATGATGGAGAACCCACAACTTCTGGTGGCAAGCTGTTCCACTGGTTAATTGTCTTCACTGTTAGGAAGTTTCTCCTTCATTCCAGGTTGCTTCTCTCCTTGGTTAGTTTCCATCCATTGTTTCTTGCCTTGCCTTCTGGTGCTTTGGAAAATAAATTGAACCCTTCTTCTTTGTGGCAGCCCTTCAAATTTTGGAAGATGTTATCATGTCACCCCTAATCCTTCTTTCCTCTAGACTGGCCGTACCCAAATCCTGCAACCGTTCTTTGTATGTTTTTGTCTCCAGGCCTTTAATCATCTTAGTTGCTTTACTCTGCACTTTTTCCAAAGTCTCAACATATTTTTCGTATTGTGGTGACCAAAACCGGATGCGGTTATTCCAGGTGTGGCCTTACTAAGGCTTTACAAAGCGGTGCTAATGTCAAGGCGATCTCATCAAGATTTGATCTTGGTGAATTTGAGTTGATCTTAATTAATTTCTGGAAAACTTAAAGAGGGTTACTTCTGGATATTCTTGGATATTATCTGGAACTTCCAGGACTGCTAAACCGGACGTACCAGATTGGCAGTGACAAAACCACGCCTGATTTATACCAAGAACTACACATCCATGTGTAGTCATCAAAAATCAGACTTTTGGGGTGTGGGCATACCTACTGGTAGGTACTGTATTTAATGCGTATAATCTCCTTTTCTCTGGTTTTAAACATAAGCTCATGGAAGTAAATGAATTGTTGGGCTATTGAATTATAGGGCAGATCTTGAAAAACGCTAGCTTTTTAACAAGAAGACCAAAAATCTTTGTGGACTTTTAAATTCATCGGATGTTAAACATAAACTCTTGGCTGTCAGTTCCTTTCAAGCTGAGATTGGGCGGGGGGTTGGACTAGATGACCTACAAGGTCCCTTCCAACTCTGTCAATCTGTAATCTCTGAGATGTATTATAAATGGTTTTTTAAACTGTTTTTTTCCCATCCGCCAAAAATGGTTGACGACACAAGCAAAAGCAAGTAAAAAGTAAAAGTAAAATACAGGTAGTCCTCGAATTACGACCCCAATTGAGCTCCAAATTTCTGTTGCTAAGTGAGACATTTGTTAAGTAAGTTTTGCCCCGTTTTACGACCTTTCCACCATTGTTAAGTGAATCCCTGCAGTGGTTAAGTTAGTCACACGGTCGTTAAGTGAATCTGGCTTCCCCCATTGACTTTGCTTGTCGGAAGGTCGTCAAAGGGGATCACGTAACCCCGGGACACCGCAAACTGTCATAAATGCGAGTCGGTTTTCAAGCATGCGAATGTAAATCACGTGACCGCAGGCAAGCTGCAACGGTCGTAAGTGCGGAAAACGGCCCTAAGTCACTTTTTTTGGTGCCGTTGCAACTTCGAACAGTCACTAAATGAGCTGTTGTAAGTCGAGGACTACCTGTAGAAGCCAAAGTTTAACATCGATTGAAAGAAGTATCAAGGTTAGGAACGGGCTGAAGTATCCATGGTTTGTGTGTGTGTGGGTGGGTGTGTGTGTGTGTGTGTTGCAGATTACAGAGGCAGCGTAGTGTGATTGTGATGGACGCTTCAAACTTTTTAAGAGATGCGTTGTGACGTTGAGTACCTATATATATAAAAAAACCCCAGCTTTCTGATGATGTGACATTGTTATCGTCACATGGATGAACATTTTCTAATTTTGCGGACATTTCTGGGAACTGAGGAAGGAGTTCGCCCAGCGAGTAGTTCTTGATTTGCGACCACAATTCAGAGCATAATTTTTGTGACGGTTGTTAAGTGAGTCAATGCAGTTGTTAAGTGAGTCACACTGAATTTTGGCAGTCGCTAAGCGAGTCATGCTTAATTTTGGCAGCTGTTAAGCGAGTCACACTTAATTTTGGCGGTCGTTAAGCAAGTCACACTTAATTTTGGCGGTTAAGCGAGTTATACTTAGTTTTGGCTATTAAGCGAGTCACACTGAATTTTGGCAGCTGTTAAGCGAGTCATGCTTAATTTTGGCAGTTGTTAAGCGAGTCACGCTTAATTTTGGCGGTCGTTAAGCAAGTCACATTTAATTTTGGTGGTTGTTAAGCGAGTCCTGGTTAATTTTGGCAGCTGTTAAGTGAGTCATACTTAGTTTTGGCTGTTAAGCGAGTCCCACTTAATTTTGGCTGTTAAGTGAGTCCCGCTTAATTTTGGCGGTTGTTAAGTGACTCCCCCTTAATTTTGGCAGCCGTTAAACGAGTCACGCTGAATTCTGCAACTTTTTTGCCGTGGTTAATCAGCGAGTCACTGCAGTTGTTAAGAAAATCACATAGTCGTTAAGTGAATCTGGCTTCCCCAATCAACTTTGCCCGTTGGAAGCTGGAAGGGAAGGTCCCAAAATGGCGACCACATGACCCTGGGATGTCACAACCATCGTAAAACACATGCCGGTTGCTCAGCGCTCAAACGCTGATCACCTGGTTCGATGGTCGTAAGTGCGAGGATCAGTCATAAGTTACTTTTTCCAGCCCTTTTGTAACTCCAAATGGATGATAAATTGTTTTACTGTGGGGGGGGGAAAGGATTTTGCTGGCTGTGGTTTCATTGACAAAGTAGTCCTCAACATACAACCTCAATTGAGCAGAATCAGAATCAGAGCTGGAAGGGACCTTGGAGGTCTTCTAGTCCATCCCCCTGTTCAAGCAGGAGACCCCGTACCATTTCAGACAAGTGACAGTCTCGGCACAAAATCTCCATTGCTAAGCAAGACGGTTTCTCCTTGAGTTTTGCCCTGTTTTACGATCACAGTTGCTAAGTGAATCACTTCAGTTGTTAAGTGAATCATTTGGTCATTAAACGAATCTGACTCCCCCCCCCCCGACTTTTATCAGAAGCCAGCTAGGAAGGTAACAAATGGTGATTATATGACCCCAGAACAGGTCATGAATAGAATAGATAGGAATAGAAATAGAAATAATAGAAATAGAAATAATAGAAATGGAATAGGAATAGAATAGCAGAGTTGGAAGGGACCTTGGAGGTCTTCTAGTCCAACCCCCTGCTTAGGCAGGAAACCCTACCCCAAATACATGCCAAACATCCCAATTTCGATCACACGACCATGAGGACGGTGAAAACCGGTCAGAGGTCACATTTTTCTCCGTGCCGTTGTCACTTCACAAATGGCCACTAAACGAACGGTTGTAAGTCAAGGACAGCCTGTATATATTTCTCAGAAATCTCAGTGAAACAAGCCTTTGCCAGCTATAATTTCCTAATAAAATTTCTTAAGTTAAAAGGCTCGGCGCTGAGGGAAGTAGCTATTTTAGCGTGTAGTTCACAGCGGGCAAAATTGTGTGACGTACACATCCTGCGTGAGTAATCTTTGTGTCACCCGGTGGGGTGAGACACTCTTTCCTGAGTTGTGTGGAAAGAAATTTCGTTGGGGGATGAGATTTCGTCCTTGTTCCTGTTGTTTGCACCCATCACTGTCGCAATTTCTGGTTCAAGAGGCTGCGAAATCTTTCCTCCAGATTAGAGGAAATAAATTCTGAATTATAGACAGTCCTCGATTTACGTCCGTTCGTTTAGTGACCAATGTTACAACGGTACCAAAAAAAGTGACTTACGACTGTGTTTCACACTTACGACCGTTGTACCATCTCCACGGTCATGTGTTCAAAATTCAGACGCTTGGCCACCGGCTCCTATTTACGACGGTTGCAGTGTCCCGGGGTCACGTGATCCCCTTTTACGACCTTCTGACAAAGCAGAGTCCACAGGGGAAGCCGGCTTCGCTTAACGACCGTGTTCCTCATTTAACAACTTCAGCGATTCGCTTCACAAGGATGGCAAGAAAGTTCGTAAAATATGGCAAAACTCACTGAACAACCGGCTCGCTTAGCAACATAAATCTTGGACTCTGTTGTGGTCGTAAGTCGAGGACTACCTGTATCCCATGTTTGAAGGAAGAGCCCGTGGCATCATCCCCGTGCTCACGTGATCAAAATTCAGACGCGTGGCAACTGATTCACATTTATGACGTGTCCCGGGGTTACGCGATCCCCTTTGCCGCCCGCCCGACAAGCAGCATCAACGGGGAAGCCTGATTCGCTTAACAACCCTGTGACTGACTTAATAACTGAGGCGATTCCCTTTAACCAATATGGCAAGAAAGGTCGTAAAATGGGACTTAACACCTGTCTCGCTTAGCGACAGAAATCCTGGCCTCAGTTGCGGTTGTAAGTCGAACACAACCTGTATTTCCAACCAAAATTAAGGATTTGAGAATTAGTGGCGTTGAGTTATTTTCTATTTTCTGCTGGTTACAGAGCTGGAAGGCGTGTGGAATTTCTATTCGGAGGGGGTTGTGTAGCTACAACCTTATATGGAAACCCCCGCAGCCAGCCGGCATGATCTCACCCTCGAAAAATGTAAATAACAACCCATATTTAAATGTCTCCATGCCTGTGGCTTTCTTCAAAGGATTTGCTCGTTTTACAATATGTCAGTTTTCTTGTCTCAAAACTATTGTAAAACCGTTTTACAGTATGTCAGTTTTCTTGTCACAAAACTTTCGACAATGAGGCTGATGGGATCCTCGCCTCTAGAGCTAAAAAGGGAAATTAATTGAAAAGCTAATGGATCCCTCGGAATCCTGACGGGGAAAATATATCAAAGAATTTGCAAATTCCCCAAATACAGAATAACAGAAGAGTTGGAAGGAAACTTAGGTAGTCCTCAACTTATAACAGTTCTTTTAGTGTCTGTTTGAAGTTATAACGGTGACTTATGGCTGTTTTTCATACTTACGACCGTTGCAGCGTCTTTGTGGTCGTGTGATCAGAATTCAGGTGCTTGGCAATGACTCGTAGTTATGACGGTTGCAGTCTCCCGGAGTCATGCGATCCCCTTTTGCGACCTTCTGACAAGCAAAGTCAATGGGGAAGCCGGATTCACTTAACAACCGTGTTACTAACTTAAGAACTGCCGTGATTCACTTAACCACTGTGGCCTGAAAGGTCGTAAAATGGGTCAAAGCTCACTGAACAACTGTCTCGCTTAGCAACGGAAATTTTGGGCTCAGTTGTTGTCGTAAGTCGAGAACTACCTGTAAACTTCCTTAGCTGTTTTGTTACTGGCCACAAATGGTTGACATTCCAGATCGCTTGTTTGAGGGTGATTCTGAAATCGCTTTGTTCGAGGCTGTCGTAAATTCAAACCGTCATTAAACAAATGGTCGTAAACTGAGGATTACCTGGAATTTGAACCAGCCACAATTAACTAGATGTCCGGTGCTTGCCTTGTGAGAGAAATGGGCTTGGTGTTTTGAGCATCATGTGCTAGTATATTACACTAGGGGAGATAATATAATCTATATTTAAAGGTCTATGCAGATTCTCAGTCATCCAGGTATTCATGGGTTGTCCCAAAGGTGCTTTTTTTTTCAAGAGGCAACTGGACTTTCTTGTTTTTTCTCTTGAAGATGTTTCGCTTCTCATCCAAGAAGCTTCTTCAGCTCTGACTGGATGATAGAGGACGGAAGGATTTATATTCCTTCCCGAGCTGAAGAAGCTTCTTGGATGAGAAGCGAAACGTCTTCAAAGAAAAACCAGAAAGTCCAGTTGCCTCTTGGAAAAAAAAAGCACCTTTGGGTCTATTTCTAAAGCCTGTTGTAACTTTTACTTAGATAATGTATGTTAAGTGCTGTGAATATTTAGTCTCCGTTGTATAGATGCTCTTACAGCAATCCTCTAGATCAGGGATGTCAAACTGGATTTCTTCGAGGGCCGGATCAGCATTGTAGTTGTCCTCTGCGGGCCGGCTGGGGGAGGGGAGACGGGATGGACGCCTCCTGCAGCACCCTGGCGGCCAAAATGGAGACCGGGGGGGGGAGGCGCACGAGGCCCCCCCATGCCTCGTTTTTGGCCTAGACGGCCTCCTGCAGCATCCTGCCGGCCAAAATGGGGCGTGGGGGGGGCCTCGCGTGCCCCCTCTGCGTCCCGTTTTGGCTGGCAGAGTGCTGCAGGAGGCTGTCCAGGCTGAAAATGAGGCGTGGAGGGGTGCGCATGCAGCTCCCCCGTACCCCGTTTTGGCTGCCAGAGGGCACCGCGGCCCGGTCCTTTGCTATTTCCAGGCTGGCCCCATGGGCCAGATCTAAGCACCCCGCGGGCCAGATCTGGCCTGTGGGCTATGAGTTTGACACCCCTGCTCTAGGGTAAGTCTTAGTTTGCAAGCTCAAGAGAAAAAGACCAGAATGAGCAGGAAGTGATTTGAAGAGACAGCCTCTACTTAATTTCAGAGCTGAGGTCTTAATTACTGGATGTAGTAACCCTTAGAGAGCAGCAAATATTTGTATCTTATTAACATACCTCCTGCAGATCCTGCCAAAATCCTTAAGTTCTACTTTTCCCTCCCTTAACTCTCATTATCCAGTCCCGTGTAACCAATCAGATTGAGGCAAGAAGTTTTTCTAATGGTGTGTCCAAGTGTAGTTTGGTATGCGGCCCCTTCCTTCTTCCAGCTGGGTGACCTTGAGGCAGCTCCTCAAGGAGATACAGCGCTTACTTTCGCTTCCCCAAGCATTTCCTCCTTTCCCCACAGTTCATGGCAGTTTGTCACCGCTTAGCAGTGAAGCACAACCAAGCATAAGGTGGCAGCCGACAGGCTGTAAGTCAAGGATGATTTTTACAAGCCGTTTCTCTTCTTTCGGCCTCCAGCGGCCAGTTCGCGATCGTGCGGAAGTGCCGCGAGAAAAAAACGGGCCTGGAATACGCGGCGAAGTTCATCAAGAAACGGCGCCTGTCGTCAAGCCGCCGAGGGGTGAGCCGCGAGGAGATCCAGCGGGAAGTCAACATCCTGCGGGAGATCCAGCATCCGAATATTATCACCCTCCACGACATTTTCGAGAACAAGACGGACGTGGTGCTGATTCTGGAATTGGTCTCCGGCGGGGAGCTGTTTGATTTCCTAGCAGAGAAGGAATCCCTGACGGAGGAAGAGGCCACCCAGTTCCTGAAACAGATCCTGGACGGGGTCCATTACCTCCACTCCAAACACATCGCCCATTTCGACCTGAAGGTGAGCTCCTTCGATTCCTATCTCCGAATAATAATGATAATAAGTAATCGAATGACTAAAAAACCAGGGGGGCTTTGTAGAAAAAACTCTGGTGTCATCTCATCTGGAGGACCTCAGTCTTTTTCTGGAAAGTGGTCAGCAAAGGCACTTTCTGAATTCTAGAGAAGGCCTCTTAAGGCAGGGGTGTCAAGGCCCGTGGGCCGGATGTGGCCCACAGGGTGCTTAAATCTGGCCCGCGGGGCTGCCCTGGAAACAGGGAAGGACCGGCCCACGGTGTCTCTGCCAGCAAAAACAAACCAAAAACAAAACGAAAGGAGAAATGTTTCCACTTTTGCATTTGAGCATCCAAATCAAAGAAGGGACAGGAAAGGAGAAAATGGAAAGAGGAAGGACAAAGAAAAAGAAGGAAAGATGGGAAAAGAGCAAGGAGGGAAGAAGAAGGAAAGAGGGGAAGGAAGAAGGAGGAGAATGAAGAGGGAAGGAAGGAAGGAAGGAAGGAAGGAAGGAAGAGGGAAGGAAGGAAGGAAGGAAGGAAGGAAGGAAACAGGGAGGAGAGAGGGAAGGAAGGAGGGAGGGAAGGAGGAAGGAAGGAAAATGGAGGGAGGGAGGGAAGACAGAGAGGAGGGAGAAAGAGAAGGAAGGGGGAAGGAGGGCACTCAGTTGGCCACACCCACCCGGTCGGCCACGCCTGCCTGGCCCCCAGAGGTCAACCACAGCCCTGATGCGGCCCTCAGTGAAATTGAGTTTGACACCCCTGTCTTAAGGTCATGATGAGAATCGGCACTGGGTAATGGGGGAGAATGAGGAGAGTTGAAAAATAAGATCAGAAAGTATGACTTCACAGGAAGAGTAGTGGAAACTTGGAAACTTCAGGCGAGACGTTTTTCGAACGGTGTGTCCAAGTGCAGTTTGGTATGCGGCCCCTTCTTTCTTCCAGCTGGGTGACCTTGAGGCAGCTCCTCAAGGAGATACAGCGCTTACTTTCGCTTCCCCAAGCATTCCCTCCTTTCCCCACAGTTCATGGCAGTTTGTCACCGCTTAGCAGTGAAGCACAACCAAGCATAAGGTGGCAGCCGACAGGCTGTAAGTCAAGGATAATTTTTACGAGCTGTTTCTCTTCCTTCAACTTCCAGCGGAGGTAGCGGGTGGGTCATCCGTAACTGAGTTTAAACATCCTTGGGATAAATACATGTCCATCATCCGACAACATAATTTAAAAAACAAAATAAAATACAGGTAGTCCTCAAGTTACGACCACAATTGAGCCCCAAATTTAGGTTGCCAAGTGAAACATTCCTGAAGTGAGTTTGCCCCCATTTTACGACTTGCCAGAGTTGTTAAGTGAATCGTTGCATTTGTAAGGTGAGTCACGCAGTTGTTAAGTGAATCTGGCTTCCCCATTAGCTTTGCTTGTCAGGAGGGGATCACGTGACCCTGGGACACTGCGACCGTCATAAATGTGAGTCAGTTTCCAAGCATCTGTATTTTGATCATGTGACCATGGAGAGGGTGCAATGGTTGTAACTCTGAAAAACGGTCATAAGTCACATTTTTCAGTGCCGTTGTAACGTTGAACGGTCACTAAATGAACTGTTGTAAGTCGAGGATTACCGGTAAAAAAATAATAATAATAATAAAAAAAACCCTCAAAGGGCAGCCAAATGAACCACTAGGTCTTTTTCTGCCTTTCAGTTTTACTATTTTTTTAATCTGCTGGTCTATGGGGTTCTTGGTGCTCTCTCTGAGCTTGATGGCTTTCTTGCAGACGTTTCGTGACCCAACTGGGTAACATCATCAGTGTTAGAAAGGAGTGGGGTTTGTGGAGAGGAGGAGGAGGAAGAAGAGGAGGAGGAAGAGAAGGAAGAAAAGGATTGTGGGGTCCCTGGTGCTCTCTGAGCTTGGTAGTTTTCTTGCAGACGTTTCGTGACCCAACTGGGTAACATCATCAGTGTTAGAAGGGAATGGGGTTTGTGGAGAGGAGGAGGAAGAGAAGGAGAAGGAGGAAGAGAAGAAGGCTCC
>QLTV01000446.1:602455-614773 GCA_003457575.1 Thermophis baileyi
TGGAAGAAGATGTAAAAGGAGTGGGGGTTGCTGGAATACCATCCCAGAGAAATGGAGAAAATACAGCAAAGAAGGAGGAAAGGAGAGGAGTGAGAAGGAAGAGAAAGGGAGAAGAGGAGGGAAGAGAGGGGAAGTGAGGAGAGAAGGAGGGGAGGAGGGAAGAGGAGAGGAGAGAGGGAAGGGAAGTAGTACAGGAGGAGAAAAAGGGAAGGAAAGAAGAAATGGAAGAAAGGGCTGTAAGATAGGAAAGGGGGATGGTAAAAAAGTAACCCTGATTTAAATAAAGCAATAAGATAAATATAAGATATATGTATAAAATGTGTAATGATTGTATAAAAGAATGAAATGAGGAATGAGATGATAAATATGTGAATTGTCTATATGAAAATAAAAATAAAAATTTAAACAAAAAATAAATAAATACCAGAATACTGCTATCATGTCACCCCTAGTCCTTCTTTTTTCTAGACAGGCCATACCCAAATTCTGCAACTGTTCTTCATATGTTTTTATCTCCAGGCCCTTGATCATCTTAGTTACTCTTCTTTGCACTTTTTCCAAAGTCTCAACATCTTTTTTGCAATGTGATGACCAAAACTGGATGCCATATTCCAGGTGTGGCCTTACTAAGGCTTTATAAAGTGGTACTAATACTTCATGTGATTTTGATTCTATGTCTCTGTTTATACAATTTATACAACCAAGGACTGTATTCGGTTTTTTGGCTGCTGCTACACACTGCTAGTTCATATTTCATTGATCGTCCACTAGGTGTCAACTTGCAAAGATTTCAAGTTGCCATGAAATGGAGGGGGGGGGGAAGAGCTGAAGGAGTGGCTGACTGCTCTAACTGAAACTACATTCCACAAATGTTTCTTTTACTGATTGTGTCCTAGGCTACCGGAGTCAGAAGGAGGGGGGTGGGGTTTACAACCCGCCAACGTGATTCATTGGAGAATGTGATTGGACATGTCCAATGAGAAGGGGAGAAACAGGGTCATGAGGGCGTGCAACCTGGGTGAACTCAGTTCTGACTGCATCGGAGTATTGCCAGAATGGCGCTCCCTAATAAATCTCTATATATTTTTTGGACTTTGGCTCATGAATTAATTAGGGCGTCTCTCGGAAACTTCACACTAGAACTCCAAGATCCCTCACAGTAGAGGGCAGACCAAGCTTCTCTGTTAGAAGTGGGATTCACAATTTTTGAGCTGCACCTGGGATGACAGTAGAATACTCTAGATTTAGTTTTGTGGAGAGTTTGATCCTGTTAGAAGAAAGTTCTGGATTGAGAACCAGACGAGGTCAGCCAAAGAACACACAGGGCAAGTCACTTGGAAAAAGAGCCATTATTTATTTGAGAGCATAAGTACAGATTGCAATGAAAGTTACAGTTGTCAAGTGTTTACCTTTATACCTTTCTTTTGCTCCACCCAGGAACAGAGCCCGCCCTCTGGGAATTATTGGGAGCTGCAATTAGCTGGATGGCCAGAAGGGGGCATTCATTGGCCAAGCTTGTGGGATTTTTTTCCACTCATTTACCCTATCAACTAGCTTCCTGCATAATTAACATGAAGACTGGAAGCGGCGGTCAGAGGAAGGGATCTTTTGTTAATTAAGAGGTGGAATCTCTGGATCCTGAAAGGAATCTTTATCTGAATGACTGTCACCCTTGACCAGTTTCAACCTCTTTGTGTGTGTAAAGGCTCTTTGTCTGGATCTTAACTCATAAGGGCTTCTGTGTAGCCTCCAATGCAGTGGTGCCTTCCATTTGTGAAGATCACCTAGGGAGAATTTGCTTTACAACATTAGCATTAAAAAATCCCATTAGCAATAGCAATAGCACTTAGACTTGTATACCGCTTTACAGTGCTTTACAGCCCTCTCTAAGCCAGTGGTTCTCAACCTTTCTAATGCTGTGACCCCCCCGTGACCCCCCCTGCCGCCGCGCAACTCCCCACCCCGCCCCGTGCGCGATGAGGTGACTAAGGGAGCGTGGCACCAGGGGGGAAATGCTCCCGGCCGCGGCCCCCTCCCCGCCCCCTCCCCACGCGGGATGAGGTGACAAAGGGGGCGTGGCACCAGGGGTGAAATGCTCCCGGTTCGGGCTTGCCTGCGGGTCGCCCGACAGCTGATAGCAACAGAAGTGGGAGACTTCGCCTGGACGCCACCATTTGGGTTTTTTTACCCTCTGTGCATGCACAAAGCGTTCTGCACATGCGCAGAGGGTAAAAGAACCCAAATGGCGGCGTCCGGGCGGGTGGGCGAAGTCTCCCGTTTCTGTCGCTACCGGATATCTGGCAACCCGCAGGCACGACCGAACCGGGAGCATTTCACCCCTGCAGTGACGGCACCAAGATGGCGGGCTAACGCGCGTGGCGACCCCTGTGAAATGGTCGTTCGACCCCCAAAGGGGTCGCGACCCACAGTTTGAGAACCGCTGCTCTAAGCAGTTTACAGAGTCAGCCTATTACCCCCAACAATTTTGGGTCCTCATTTGACCCACCTCGGAAGGATGGAAGGCTGAGTCAAACTTGAGCCTCCTGAGATTTGAACTGCCAAATTGCAGGCAGCTGGCAGGCAGCAGAAGTAACTGCACTCTAACCACTGCGCCACCATTAGAAAGAATAATATCAGAAAATGTCCTCCTTGAAATAATAACATAGCTTCAACACCAAGCTTTACTTCCAGGCAGGGCACTGAGGAAACGTTGAAGGCATGATAAACTAAAGGCTGAGTGATGGTTGCTGAAAACAGGTATATTGTGACCAATCATAGCACTTGATAAGGAATAATTAAAGTGAAAAATTCATACTTCATGTCATAATCTTTTAGAAAATTTATCACTTTCTAAACATGCCTCAAATATAAATGCTGTTTATGCTTGCATTATTTAGAGATTCTTGTTTCTTATTATATTTCCTCTACAATTCAGCTCAGGTCTCAATATGATAATGTAGCATTTGGGGAAAAAGATACAAGCCAAGAGAGCAGCTCCAGAGGCCAAAATGGAGAAGATCTCCACAGCCACCATGGACTTCCCTTTGGTGCTCAGGTAGGTGGGGAGGAAGGAGATCCAAACACTGCAAAAGACCAGCATGCTAAAAGTAATGAACTTGGCTTCGTTAAAACTATCAGGCAATTTTCTAGCTAGAAAGGCCACTGTGAAACTGACAAGGGCCAAGAGACCTAGGTAGGCGAGCACAATGTAAAACATCGAAGCTGAGCCTTCCTTGCATTCCAGGATGGTCTCTCCAAACAAGGAGTGGAAGTCCAAGTTAGGAAACGGGGGAGAGGTTCCCAGCCAGGTGGCACAAAGAACCGCTTGGACCAGGGGACAGGCTATGACAATGGAGTTGGTCAGTGGTTTTCCTAAGAGTTTCCTTGTCCTGTTTCCTGGTTTGGTGGCCAAGAAAGCCAGAACCACCATGACAGTTTTTGCCAACACAGAGGACACTGCAAGGGCAAAGAGAATGCCAAAGGCAGCTTGTCGTATGAGACAGGTGACCTTCCCTGGTCGATGAATGAAGAGGAAGGAGCACAGGAAGCAGAGCAGGAGGGAGACCAGGAGGATGTAGGTGAGATCTCGGTTGTTGGCCTTGACAATTGGTGTGTCATGATGTTTATAGAAAATTGCCAGGACTGCAGATGTGGTCACAGAGAGAGAAAGAGCTATAGAAGTTAAAGTGTATCCCAGGGTCTCATCATAGGCAAGGAAGTGGATCTTCTTGGCAATGCATTGGTTGTTGTCATTGTTGGTATATTGGTCTTCTGGGCAGGGCTCACAGTGAACTGCATCTGAAATGAAGAGTGCTTGCCTAAGGATTTCCGGGACATCTGTCATGAGCAGTATCCCTCCCCGGGGAGTGACATGATTGTCCTCTTTCTGCTGTGGCCAGCCGAAAAAGGGATTGATGAAAGGACTCAGCTGTCAACTCACTGGGCACTTCAGTGACTTCTATGGTTTTTGGTTTGAAATTGCCACTTGTCCCCCCCCCCTACTTTATACTGGACCCCACAGAAGACTGATAGATCTGTTAGCCAACGATGCTGCTGTTTTGTTTTTGTGTACATTGGTTATCCCTTCCTTAATGTCTCTGTCCTGTACTTCAAATCTGATCATTCAGACTTTTTTTTGCTCCCTTCTGCTCTATTTAACAGACATAGATAGATGGATCTACTCTTTCTCTGGCAGGTTTATTTTCTCAGAGATTAATAGAGCTGACTGAAGAAGCATATTCTGAATAATAAAAATTAAAGCTTGAATCACATAAGCCCACCCCTTCAGGAAAAGTTTGGATGTTGGTTTTCCCAATTGGATGATACAGTAGGAGTCAAAATGAAAGTTGGGGATTCATAAATTTTATCCTGAAACTATCCTGCATGAAATTGCTGAGGATCAGGAAAGGTGGCCTGTGGAGCCAGGACAGTTTAGATCCGTAAACTGAAGGGTTCTACTGAAAAGTATGAATGCATGTCAATCTTACCAAAAATGACAAATATAACAAACCATTGGAATTCATTGTTGGAATGTATTTTTATGCAACAACTACTGCCAGTAGATGGCAGTGTTTACAAGTTTGGATCTATGGCTCTTTTGTTTTAAGTAGAGTTTCCTGTTTCCTGTTACAGTTAAAACAGTTGGGCAGTAAAGTACATGGTGTCTGTACTCTTTGTTTGGTCTGTGGTGTTACATAAACATAATTTCTAACACACACAAATATTTTGATCTACTGAATGGCTTCCTTGATCCTGGAAGGTCTACATTTAAAGTGTGCTCTACCTGTTTGATTAGAAATGGTCCCTTCTGGACATGGGTCACATTGGTAGCAGCAAACCTGCTTGCCCTCTGGAACTCTTCTTCTCTCTCCTGCATGGCACCTCTTCATGCCACACCTGGCAAAGGGGCTCTTCTGAAATTGAAAAGAGAAATTCTTGAGATGAAATAAGGAGTGGGCATTCTTCATTATTTCATTTCCACATTCCTATTTCCATTCCATATTCCTATTTCTATGTTCACTATGTCTTCAAATGAAATAGTTTTCTACTGTTTATCAAAAACTAGGAACTGCTCCTACGGGATTCAGGCCAGTGGCACTCCCAACTCACCAGTGGATGCTGGAGATTGGAACTGGGACCTCAACCTGCAAAAGAAGGCTTGTGACATCGAGTCACAGCTTTTCTAAAACAAAGAATCCAACTGAATGGGAATAGTCCATGGAAGTCATCGCCGCATCCGCTAACTGCATCCTTGACTTCAAAGAAAAGTTCTTCCAAATCCCAACTCTTTATGGATTAGCACAAATCAGACCTCAAGTGTGTTACATGCAGTGCAAGTTTTTCACCAAATGACTGCCATATGAGAGAATGAATATTTCCCCTGAACTTACATTTTCTTCCAGCTCACCTTAGTTGCCCAGACAATTGCATCAGAGTTAATGGTGAAATCATGGCCTGGGAGAACCCTGGTTTCTATTTGCCCAACTTTCATGGGTACGAAAGATTTATTGAGGAGGAAAACCCAGTTGAGAAGATCAAAATGAGAAGATCCTAGTCCATTTCCTGAGAACGACATTTCATCTCCAGCACTGTTGTTAAATTGGACATTCCACAAATAGTAAAGAACCTGAAACAAAACACACCTCCAGTAATTGGGGACATTGGCTGATGATCACACAAGTTATCATGGTTTCTGTCTTTCTTTGTTGACCATCATTTTAGGTCATGGAGGTATGTCTGAGAAACTAGAGGAGTTCCGTTGATGGAGATCTGGTCAATCAGAGATATCATCAAATATTTGACTCTTTCCCCAGCACTACAAAAGTTTCGCTTTACCATTGGGCTCTTCAACTCCAGTTTTTACAGAATACTGCCGGAAAAGAAAAATAAAAGGTCCCAGAAGAAAGAAGCATTGTTGCATAAAGGATTCTCTGATAAATTGAAAGATAAAAAGGACAAGTATAAAAAGTGGAAAGAAGGACACATAACTGAAGCAGAATACCAGCATATAGTCCGAATCTGCAAAGATGAAGTCAGAAAAGCTAAGGCTCAGAATGAACTAAGACTTACAACTTCCCTGTTTATGACCATGTAATCCCTTAATTTGGGGTAGAGTTGGGTTGACTGGATGGAGCTGAGTGTTTACTGGCCGGATGCCCTTCCTGACACCTATGGGGAGTTCACAACAGATATTTTTTCTTTGCACCCTAGGAGAGAAATATCTGCCACTACCTAGGATTGAACTCTCAAACTTCCGAGTGTGAAGTGAGCGTCTACACCACTAGGCCACCACATACCATGAACTATAACAAATAATGTCCATAATAATAATAATAAAAAATTTATTTCAACATATAAAAAAAACAAGAAAAAGGTCAAGGAAATGACTGGTCCACTAAAAGTAAAAGATGGCAAGGAGGTGACGGGCAGCAGGGAGAAAGTGAAACTACTTAATTCATTCCTTGCACCTGTCTTTACACAAAAGGAAAAAAATAGTCCAACCTATCAAAAACGGTACCGTAAAAGACAGATTAGGAATACAAGTCAAAATAGGGAAGAAAATGGTAAGACAACACCTATCCACTCTAGACGAGTTCAAATCCCCAGGACCAGAATAACAGAGTAACAGAATATCAGAGTTGGAAGGGATTTTGGAGATCTTCTAGTCCATCCCCCTGCTCAAGAAGAAGACCTTATACCATTTCAGACAAGCGACTGTCCAGTCTCTTCTTAAAAGCCTCCTGCAATGGAGCACAAGTTATAAGTTAATTGGTCTCACTGTTAGGAAATTTCTCCTTAATGCTAGGTTCTTCTCTCCTTGACCAAACAGATTATCTCCTTGATCAGATGGATTACATCTCAGAGTTCTGAAAGAGGTGAGAGACGTGATCTTGGAACCACTGAACTATATTTTACAAAGATTCTGGAACACTGGGAAACTATCAGAGGACTGAAAAACAGCTGATAGAAAGAAAGAAAGAAAGAAAGAAAGAAAGAAAGAAAGAAAGAAAGAAAGAAAGAAAGAAAGAAAGAAAGAAAGAAAACAGATTTAGGAAACTACAGTCCAGTCAGCCTGACATTAATATCTGGGAAGATCCTGGAAAAGATAATCAAGCAATGAATCTGCAAACACCTAGAAACAAGCAAAGCTATTACTGGAAGCCATCATAGGTCATGCCAGACAAACCTGATTGCATTCTTTGACAAAGTGATTAAATTAGTGGACCAGCAAAATGCTGTGAACATAGTATACTTGTACTCCAGTAAGGCATTTGACAAAGTAGACCATAATCTACTTATTGGTAAGACAGAAAAATGTTGGATAGACAGCATCACCATCAGATGGATTCATACCTGGCTGGCCAACCACATTCAATGTATAATCCTCAATGGAACTATATGGAGGGAAGCATGCAGTGTGGTACCCCAGGGTTCTATCTAGGGGCAAGTACTCTTAAACATCTTCACAAACAATTTAGTTAAAGGGATAGAAGGGGAACTCATCAAATTTTCAGATGATGCCAAGAATGGGGAAGTAGACAGTCTCAAGATCCAGAAGGATCTTGATAGACTTGAACACTGGGCCCTATCCAACAAAGGTTAAAAACTTTAACCTTAGACTGTCTACTGTCGACCTCACCCCATTCCTAAGAGGTCTGTAAGGGGCGTGCATAAGCGCATCAGCGTGCCTACCGTCCCTGTCCTACTGTCCTATTGTCTTCATCTATCTGTATTCACTTTGATTATGTTTATGATTATACCTATACCTGCTATCTTGTACATGTTTGACAAATAAATAGTAACTAACTAACTAACTAAAATGCATTCAGTGGTGAGAAAAGTAAGGTTTCATATTTAGGCAAGAAAAAACAAATTCACGGGTATAGAATAGGTGGTCCTGGCTCACCAGCAGTAACAATGAGAGGGATCTAGAGATCCTAGTGGACCAACTTCTTAAGTATGAGGCAGCAATGTGCTTCAGCTGCCAAAAAATTCAATGCAGTCCTAGGGGTATTATGAAGATCACATGAAGTGTTAATGCTTTATCCTGTTTAATAACACCACATTTGGAATATTGCATAAGATACTGAGACTCTGGACACTGATGTTGAGATTCTGGAAAGAGTGCAGAGAAGGCCAACAAAGATGATTAGGTGGCTGGAAGCTAAAATATATGATGAACAGTTGCAGGAATTGGGAAAGTCTAGTATAATAAAAAGAAGGACTAGGGGTGACCCAATATTTGAAGGGCTGTCACAGAGAAAATGGGATCAACCTATTTTCCAAAGCACCTGAAGGCAGGACAAGAAGCAAAGGGTGGAAACTGATCAAGGAGAGAAACAACCTGGAATTAAGGAGAAACTTCCTAACAGTGAGGACAATTAATCAGTGGAACGGCTTGCCTCCAGAAGTTGTGGGTGCTCCATCACTGGAGGTTTTTAA
Organism: Thermophis baileyi; assembly: GCA_003457575.1. Lineage (NCBI taxonomy): Eukaryota > Metazoa > Chordata > Lepidosauria > Squamata > Dipsadidae > Thermophis > Thermophis baileyi. The sequence continues at coordinate 610,898 of QLTV01000446.1, forward strand.
GAAGAGACCGGACAGTTATTTGTCTGAAATAATATAGGATTTCCTTCTTGAATGGGGTGTGAGGGTTAGATTAGAAGACCTCCAAAGTGCCTTCCAACTCTGTTGTTCTCTTTCCTCTAGGGATCTGTTTTAGTTTGCTTCACTTTTCTCCCTTCTACCCCTTTCCAACATTATACTTAATTCATATTATAGTTTTTATGTATTTATTGTTTTAATCTGTGCTGAGATATATTTATATGGCAGCATGCAGACGTTTAATCAGCAATTGAAGAAATGCAGATGGGAAGATTACTCTTTAAGAATCTGTGGACTGAGTAGAAAGCCACAACAGAAATTACCTGCCATGACTGGACATTTGAGGTCCTCTTTCCAAGCCTCATCATGGTTGGTCGAACTCTGGATCCATACATTGCATGTAAAGCGTGTGCCAGAGCATAAATGGCATTGTAGATGTTGTAACTTTCTCCTGTCATGCTTGTTTCAAAAATATAAATTGGCAGATTCTGCACATTCTCCTTTCCTGTACATGTTTTTTCCCAGCCTGGAGCAATTTCACCTGGTTTGTAGAACTTGCAGTCAAAGACTTTTTCCCACCATTGTGGGAGAAAGACGTCCCCTTGTGGGTTGAAAGGGTCCAAAGACAGGAGGAAATGGGTGAATTCCGAGACATCCCTGGTGTGGTCCCTAAAATGCAGAGCTCCATGGAAGGGATTGATACCTTCCAATATGTCTTGAGATTCCCCCATACTAACTTTCCAATGGGAAGTTAAGATCCAAACTTTGCAAAATGATGTCTTTGTCCATTCTTCATGAACTTTCATTGTTGTCACTACATTTATAATACTAGCCGTGTCTCCAAACAGAATAATCACCTCAGTTTCAGACCAGGTTTTGGAACTATGAAATACGTTCCACATTGTAGAAGTAAAAAAATCAGATTTCAACCTTTCAGTGAAGGCCAGGCAGATCTCCTTCTCCTTGAGCATTGACATCAGAGTTGAGATGAAATGTTCTCCATTGTCACTTTCAGGGGCCACAAGCCCAACCCAGTTCCACCAGAAATGCAGGAGGAGCTGGACTAAACCCACATACTGAGGAAATTCATTCTGATTAATTTGGAAGAAGGAAGGATAAACTCTTCTGTCTCCCTGAGAGAACTCAAAGCCAACACCGAGCTGGAGAAAGTGAGATTCATCTTTCAAAGTCAAAGCAAACTTTCATGGTGACTTTAAGGGTTCCCATTGTGTTGTTTCCTGCCCCACCAGTCATTTTGAGTGGCAGGCTTAACTTCTCTCCTTCTTAGGAAGAGCTGCCAGTTGCATATTTTGCCATGTTGTGACATGTCAAAAACCCAGCGAACACAGCATCTGCCTCATACAGAGAATAAACTGTACCAAAAATCTGGATACATTTGTTTGAAGAATAAGTTAGGAAGGAATTTATCTCAGCAAGTGGAACATTTCAGAATTACCATACTTTTCAGAGTATAAGATGCACTCCCCCCCCGCTAAAAGAGGGTGGAAATGTCAGTGGGTCTTATACACCGAATACAGCCATTTTTGGCCTCCCAAAACCCCACCCCGCGTGTCCCGTTTTTGTGAAAAATTGGGCCCATTTTTTTGAAAAACGGGGCATGCAAAGGGTTTGGGAGGCCTGCAAAGTGCTCCTGGGGGCTGGGGAGGGCAAAAATGAGCGAAAAATGGGCCGTTTTTCACAAAAAACAGGGCGTGCAGAGGGTTTGGGAGGCCTGTAGAGTGCTCCTGGGGGCTGGGGAGGGCAAACCCCCCTTTTTATTTGGTTTACCTCTTCAAAATCTTGGTGCGTCTTATAGTCCAAAAAATACGGTATGTCATTATCTATCTCCTTTGGATTATTTGATACATAAAATAATTGCATGCATTCTCTAAATCACAAATTCCTCTTATATCCCCTAAAACACATTTGGTTTCATCTTTGGCTTCTATTTATGCTTGTCTTATTTGTCTACACCATAACTGTATCTGAAGGAGCCCCCTTACCTGTGGGACCTTGAAGATGCTGAAGATGGAAGCCATCTGCCTTGAGGATTTGGGGTTGAGACCTCCAATGACAGAGAGCAGAGGGTCATTCCTGTCACATTTGTAACCTGGTATCATTTGATCTTGTGTGGAGAGCAGGGAGAGGCTGATTAAGGAAATCTCTCTCTCAATCTGGAGATTGTCATCGATGTGGACGCCAAGGGTGATGTTGGGGAGGAGAACCAGGCCCTTGTTTATCTCTCTGACTGCAAACACCAAGGCCAGGAACTGTTGGTAATTCTTGGCTATGGGACTATAGTGAGAAAAAACATTGGGGAATATTATAGGAAAGTGTGAGGGGGGAGTTTGCCTTGCTTGGCGGTGGGGAATTTTGGTACAGGAAGTTGCAAATTTCATTGGGTTGGTGTTTTGTTTTGTTTAGATCTTCTTTGGTTAAACTTGGATGGGTTTGTGAGAAAGCAGAAATATCTTCCCGTCCCCATCATGGACTGTTTTACACCCTTTTATCATCCCTTCTTCCTTCAATTTCTTCCAGTGGCTATAATCCTTCCATTTGCTCCTGTTGCACCCCAATCAATTTGGATCTCTGTTTGAGCAGCTTCTTCAGGTCTGGTCACCATTGCTGAACAGAGGACTCCAGTGGGGGATGTCACAATATTGATATACCAAGAGCTTGGCAGTTTAATGAGAAAAGCACAACATTTGAAGTTCAGTAGGTCACCAAACCTGTGTGTGTGAATAATTGCTAATAGTTTGGAAGATAGACTCACGATTCAGAAGGTTCTTGATAGACTTGAGCATTGATGGAAATGCATCTCAGTGGTCTGAAGAGTAAGGTGTTGCACCAAATGCTGAGGTATAGAACATGTGGCTCAATAGTACCGTAGTATCTGTGAGAGGGATACAGGTGTCCTAATAAACCACCACTCACATATGGGCCAGCAATGTGCTGCAGCTGTCAAAAAAAACCCAATGCAGTCCCTCTGTTGATGCAGCCTAGGAATGCATTGGCTTTTTGGGCAGCCACAACATGCTGCTGGCCCACATGTAAGTGGCTCTGTTACTCTGTTATTGTGCTTTACACTGTGCTAGTGAGACCACACTTGGAATACTGCATCTAGTTCTGATGGAAAAAAAAAAGATGTTGAAATACTAGAAAGTGTGCAGAGAAGAGGAGAAAAGATGATATTGGGTTTGGAGGCAAACAATTGAGGGATGTCTAGCCTATTGAAGAGAAGATTGGGGGGAACATGATAACTGTCTTCTAGTACTTGAGGGGCTTTCACAAAGAAGAGGGGATTGACTTATTGTCAAAGTCCCTAGATGGCAGGACAGGAAATAATGGGTGGAACCTCCTTGAAGAGAGATCCAACCTAGAAGTAAGGAGAAATTTCCCGACACTGAGAACAATTAGTCAATGGAACAGCTTGCCTCATGGAGTTGTGGGTGCTCCATCACTGATTTAACAGTGATGGAAGGGACCTTGTAGGTCATCTAGTCCAACCCCCCACCCAAGCAGGAGACCCTACACCATTTCCGACAGATGGCAGTCCAGTCTCTTCTTGAAAGTCTCAAGTGATGAAGCTCCCACAACTTCTGAAGGCAACTTCTGTTCCATGGGTTGATTGCTCTCACTGTCAGAAAATTTCTCCTTATTTCCAGGTTGAATCTCTCCTTGATCAGTTTCCATCCATTATTCCTTGTCTGGCCTTCGGGTGCTTTGGGAAATAGCTTGACCCCCTCCTCTCCATGGCAGCCCCTCAAATATTGGAAGACTGCTATCATGTCTCCCCTGCTCCTTCTCTTCACTAGACTAGACATACCCAGTTCCTGCAACCGTTCATCGTATGTTTTAGTC
>QLTV01000446.1:617122-630837 GCA_003457575.1 Thermophis baileyi
TCTAGTTAGCAGTGTAATGTTGCCAGAGAAGAAGCTACGCAGGATTAAGTTGACTACTCTTAGTGCCTTTTTGGCAATGTTGTTACAGTGGGCTTTGGCACTTAGATCATTAGATATGAGTACTCCAAGATCCTTGACAGAATGAGGGTCGTCTACAAGGTCGTGTCCTCCAAGCTTGTATTTTGTGTTCTGATTCTTTTTGCCAATGTGTAAGACAGAGCATTTGTTGATTGAGATTTGAAGTTGCCACTTGTTTGACCATTCTGATACATAGTCAAGGTCTTTCTGAAGGGTAGTAGCATTGTCTGTGGTGTTAAATAGTTTGACATCATCGGCGAAGAGAACGCAGTTGCTTATAATGTGATCACAAATTCTTGCAATGCACAGAGCAAATAGACTTGAGAGTCACGGTGAAGCTGAACCCCTGCACACAAGATGGATTTTGGCCTGTGCCATAGTTTGCTCAGATAGTGTGAGTGTTAGCAGGTGTGGTGGCACACAATAATCTGTTGAGCAATCATGCCAATGATTGGAATGGAATAGCTAATTTATTTATACCTACATGGCAAAGGATGAGATTAGAAACTGGGGTAATCAGAATGGGAACATATTGTTATGTGGTTCTTTCCTTTATCTGAAGCTGGTTCCATTCAGTGTTGGTGGGAGGGGAGAGATTGAGCCCAATCCCCTGATTTTCAGGGAGCACCAATAAGGGTTTCTCATTCCGAAGTCTGTTATCATCTGTACGTTGATGATATTCCATTGTGCAACCATTGACTGACAAGCCATGCTGTCACAGTTTTGCCCTCGTGCATAAAGGCTGTTGGATGGGGAAGAACATTCTCAGTTTGAATTTTTTTTAAACCATATATTGTTTTATTTTATTCAGAAAATTTAAATACAAAATCCAAAGGGGAGGAATTCGACAAGACAAAACAAAATTAGACAAAAATATTAAAAAAAAAGATGTGAGTTAAAAGGACAAAAAATGAAACTCATATTATTCCCCCTGGTTGAATATTGACAAATATATTACAACAATAATAGCTCCCGTTACTTGTCCCAGCTTCTGCCAACCTAGCAGTTCGAAAGCATGTAAAAAATGCAAGTAGAAAAATAGGGACCACCTTTGGTGGGAAGGTAACAGTGTTCCGTGCGCCTTCGGCGTTTAGTCATGCCGGCCACATGACCACGGAGACGTCTTCGGACAGCGCTGGCTCTTCGGCTTTGAAACAGAGATGAGCACTGCCCCCTAGAGTCGGGAACGACTAGCACGTATGTGCGAAGGGAACCTTTACCTTTACCTTACATCTATTTTGTTGGACTTCATTGTTGGAATGTATTTTTATGCAACAACTACAGTAGTATTCAGCCAGTAGATGGCAGTGCTTACAAGTTTGAATCTATGATATGGTATATACTCTATGCTCTTTTTGTGATGACCCACGGCACAGAGATAACACAGGCAGCTGGCAGTTCAAACCGCCCCTTTATTGCTCAAAATTTCCCCAAATGCTCCCATGTTTCTGGCAAGTCCCAGAGCAAAGTGATGACAAACCCCCCCCCCCCACACACACCTCAAGCAGCCTCTGGCTGCAAATAGTCCAGCCCAGCACTATGTACACCATGGCTGCACAGCAGGGCAAATCAAGGAGTTCAGGAAGCAAAGGATCCAGGTAATTAGTCCAGAAAGCCAGAAAGAATGCAAGGACTCTTGGAAAGTTCAAACGGTGGCACTCAACATTTCAGCGTTTGTTCCCGACAAACGCCCCTCCCCACAGCATCTCGTTAAGCCTCATTCCCCAGGTGTGCCTTGTGAAGATGGGCGGGGCACTCTTCTCCTGCTCAGCTGCTTAGCCTGCTCAGTCTGCCTTGTTCTCACCTTCTCTTCACTCTCTGTGTTCTCGGATCAGGAGGGGATGGTCCTTGCTCATCGCCTGAGGTCTGTCTCTCATGTTCATCCTGCCCCTGTTCCTCCCTGTCTACAAGCTGTTCTAATCCTGAAAGGCTCTGGCCTGACTGGCCCTTCCCTTCCCCATTTTCCTCAAAAGCCAACGAAACCACCCCCTCAATCTCTGTCAGCTCAGGTTCCAGCTCGTCTTCCCCCACAGATTCAGGCTCCGACAGGGGCATGACACTTTTGTTCTAAGTAGAGTTTCCTGTTTCCTGTTACAGTTAAACAGTTAAGCAGTAAAAGCACATGGTGACTGTACTCTGTTTGGTCTGTGCTATATATAAACAGAATTTCTAGCATATTTGACCTGTCATACATTATATTTATGAGGAAATAATAGTTACCCGGATAATCAACAGCAACGTTAAACTTCAAAGCCTCCTGTTAACAATCTATTATTGTATTTAACTCATAGAAAGTCTACAACAGCTTATCTGCCACAAATAACCACCATCATTACTTCTGATCTGTCTAGGATGAAATCTCCTTGTTTGGCTCTTAATTAAAAAAAAACAAAACTTTCCTTATGATTTTAATTGGGAACTTTCCCAACAATTGCATCTCATTTCCAAAGTTCATAAGTCTCTGTTGTCAATCTCTCTGCAGCATGCATTGTTCAGAAAGTCTCTTTAAAAACACAGCATTCGCCTTGCCAAGGAAGCCCAGTCCATCATTCATCAATTCCATTATCTCAGAATTTCTTGTATTCGTATTCATATTCCTTTCAATATTTTCTGGCAAATCTCTAATTTTCAGATCAGGTTCTTTCTTCTTCACATCTTGCAGCAACAGATTGGATTCCAATTCCACAAGTTGCAAAATCAAGTCCAACTGTTATTTTCTGCTTTGGGGTATCATCCTGGGTTTGGTTCAAAGGCATTGTTAATGTTTACGTGTTTTAAAAAGACCCTGTAAATTGGAGAACATTCTCCCGAGGGCCAGGAAGCAGAGCCCAGGATGACTTAGGACAGCGATTCTCAATCTGTGGGTCGCAACCCCTTTGGGGGGTCGAACGACCATTTCACAGGGGTCGCCGCGCGCGTTAGGCCGCCATCTTGGTGCCACCGTCACTGCAGGGGTGAAATGCTCCCGGTTCGGCCGTGCCTGCGGGTTGCCGGATAGCCGGTAGCGACAGAAGCGGGAGACTTCGCCCACCCGCCCGGACGCCGCCATTTGGGTTCTTTTACCCTCTGCGCATGCGCAGAATGTTTGCGCATGCGCAGAGGATAAAAGATCCCAAATGGCAGCGTCCGGGTGGGCAAAGCCTCGTGCTGCCGTCGCTTCCGATTCTCCGACCACCGGCAGGCAGGCACGCCCGAACCGGGAGCATTTCACCCCTGCTTTAAGCTGGTTGTTTACAATCCCACACGGGGCGGGGGCGGGGAGGGGGTCGCGGCGGCGGGGGGTGTCGCGGCAGCGGCGGGGGGGTCATGAGGGGGTCACGGCATTAGAAAGGTTGAGACCCACTGACTTAGGATGTGGGGGGGCCTTGAGATGTCTTGGGCAGGTGGGTCCAAGGACCTACCCATGCCTTAGGCACCTCATGCTCCATTTATTTTTTGTTTATTTATTTATTTACATTTTTGAACTGCCCATCTCCCTCAAAGATGGAGACTTAAGTACCTGTGAGCAATGTTCCCTGTAAGAGTAGAAAACGCTGCGCGGCAGTTAGAAACTGGCGCATGGCACTCTCTTTTCAAGTGCGTGGCGCTCTCTTTTCAAGTACGTGGGCGCGCAGGCGCGCAGCCTCGCATTCTCTCGTTACGTGCGTGGCCGCGCAGCTGCGCACCTTAGAGGGAACAGTGCCTGTGAGTCATTTAACAATCACCTCAAGGAGAACAGGACGTGGGGGTTATTAACACCTTTAAAGCACTACACGTCACAGGACTCGGTGATTTTCAGGGGCCTCCTGACTTTAGCTAGGAAGCTGGGATGACCGTCATGCCCTGGGAACATATACTCATAAAAGGAAATTTGATTGTGATGTTGGTTCTGGATTGAATTATGCCTGCGCAGACTCTCCGTGCACACAAATCTCACAGAGCACCATTGTTTATTGAGGAGCTCCAAGAGGTGAATGGCACAAGACATAATTAAAATATTTCATACACTACAGTATTGACATTCTTCGCTCATCCCTCCCCCCCCCGGGAAACTGCCCCACATTGATGAGACAGCACAGCATAAATGGATGGGTGGGAGATTTAAACTCTACCACTTTAAAAATAGTTGAATAATAGTAGCAAATTCTATAAAGCCCCAGGAATCTATGAGAAACAAATATACAGGCTTAGAAACTCTGATAGTAAACCCAACCAGGGGTGGGTTCTAACTTACCTCGCTGCCGGTTCGCTTCCTCCCGCGCCGCGTGGCCACGCCTCGTGGGCGCGGGCATGCGCAGTGCAAAAAAAAAAATAAAAAAAAATTCAATTTTTTATAAAAAAGCCAAAAACAAGATGGCGACGCATGCACAATGCCGGAAACTCGGCTTCTGCGCATGCGCAGAAGAAAAAAAATAAATAATTTTTTTTAAAAATAAAAAAAAATAAAATAAAAAAAAAGATGGCAGCGCCCACAGACCGGCACCGACCGAACCGGATCTGTGACATCATCATGACATCACCAGCGGGTCACTACCGGTTCGGGCGATCCAGTCCGAACTGGGAGGAACCCACCTCTGAACCCAACCCTTTAAAAAATAACTCTTAAAAGAAATCCACTAAAAGGAATAAAATGAGACAATGTTCTCCTTGAAATAATAAACACAAGTGTCACTGAGGATACTTCAAAGACTTGAGAAACAAAAGGCTGGTTAATTGTTGATGACAACAGGCATATTGTGACTGTCAGACCTGCCCCTGGCAGGTCTATTTCCTCAGAGGTTGATAGTGCTGATGGAAGGAGCATATTCTGAATAATCAAAATAGCAATAGCACTTAGACTTCTATACCGCTTCATAGTGCTTTACAGCCCTGTCTAAGCGGTTCACAGAGTCAGCATATTGCCCCCAACAATCTGGGTCCTCATTTTACCCACCTCGGAAGGATGGAAGGCTGAGTCAACCTTGTGCCTGGTGAGATTTGAACCGCCGAACTGCAGCTAGCAGTCAGCTGAAGTAGCCTGCAGTGCTGCACTCTAACCACTGGGCCACCTCGGCTCCTTTAAAAAATAAAGCTTGGACTGCACACCCCACTTCCTCAGGAAAGATTGGAAGTTGGTTTTTGCAATTAGATGTTAGAGTAGCAGTGGAAATCCAAGTTGGCCATTCATAAATTCTGCCCTAAAGCTATCCTGCGTGGAACTGCTGAGGATCGGGAAAGGTGGCCTCTGTGGCCACGGCACTATATATCTGTAAACGGAAAGGTTTTGCTGAAAAATACGATTTCATGTCAATCATATAAAAAATGACATCAGTAACAAAAAATGACTTAATGATCTTCTTCGATCCTGGAAGATTAACATTTGAAATCTTGCATACCTGTCTGATTAGAAAAGGTCCCTTCTGGACAAGGATCACACTGGTAGCAGCAAGCCACCTTGCCCTCTGGAACTCTTCTCAGCTCTCCTGCATGGCACCTCTTCATGCCACACCTGGCAAAGGGAACCTTCTGAAAGAGAAAAGAGAAATACTTGAGATGACCTAAGCCAGTGGTTCTTAACCTGAGCGATATTGTTTTTCAGGGGGGCGATGGAACGAAAAGGGGTGACGCGGGGGCAAAGGAACGAAAAGGGGGCGATATGGGGGCGATGAAGCAACTAAAAGAAGATATGGAAACCAGATTCTATGATCTGATAAATCTGGAAGTGCCCACTTGGGTGCTAAATCCTTTCACAGCAGACTTTGCATAACTTCATCCCAAACTGCAAGAGCCACTGAAAAGATCTGAAATACGACTGTGAAGCCCAGTCACATTTTCAGAGTTACGGCTACGAAATTTTTTGGGTGAAAATGAGGGACACATACCCAATATTTTGGGAGGAAGTTAAGTTGCTTCTTTTAGCCTTTCCTTCCACTTACTTAGTGGAGAGGGGCTTCAGCGCCATCCAACAGATCCTTTCTAAGTCAAGGAACATGTTGAAGATCTCTGAGCACGGTGATTTAAGAATGTGATTAACAAAAATGGTTCCAGACATCAAGAAATTGGCATCAGCTCACCAAGCACAAGGCAGCCATTGATGGTTTTTTTTTGCTTTTTGTGTACATGTGTTTATATTTTTTTTTTTTGCTCTTCCTGTAAATTTTGTATTTGCTTGCATTGGATTTCACGTTCCAGTCTGAGTTTTCGGCTTCGTTTCTGAATTTTTGTTGTGTTCTGTAAAACATTTTGTGTGTCTCTTTGTATTGTACTTTTTTAGCGTGCACTCCAGTTCGATATTATATTTTGGTTTCTCAGTTTTATGTTTTCAATTTTTTTGTTGTGCTCTTCGTGTAAACTTTTTGTGTAGATATATATTTTTCTTCAGTTTTAGGCAATAAATTTGTCGCTCTGATTTTTATTGCTTTCATTCTGTAAAAATTTTCTTTGTGTCTTTTTAATCCTTTTTACAGTGTGCGTGAATATATACTTTCCTCGAATCTTAATTTAGTTTCAGAGTTTTTATCTTGAAATTCTTAGTTCCTATGTTGTGATTGAGAGGTTATGTTGGGGGAGGGGGGTGATGACAACTTCCTCATTGGCTCAAGGGGGCAATTCGTTCAAAAAGGTTAAGAACCACTGACCTAAGCAATGAACCAGAGGTGGGTTCCTCCTGATTCACACTGGTTCTATAGAACCGGTAGCAAACCGCTGGTGACGTCACGGTGCCGGTTCTGTTGGTGCTGGTCTGTGGACACTGCCATCTTTTTTTTGAATTTTTTGGGGGGATTTTTTTGCTATTTTTTTTTTCTTCTGCGCATGCACAGAAGCTGAGTCCCCAGCACTGCGCATGCGCCGCCATCTTGTTTTTGGCTTTTTTGGGGGGAATTTGTTTGCAAATTTTTGTCACTGGACATGTGCGCGCCCACGCGGCGCTGCCACGCAGCGTGGGAGGAAGCAAACTGGTGGTGAGGTAAGTTAGAACCCATCCCTGTAATGAACCTGCTGCATTCATTCTTTTCCCCATTCCTATTTCCCTTCCTTATTCCTACTTCTATGTTCAGAATCTCTTCTAAAGAAATATATTGCCACCGTCTATCAGAAATCAAGAACAGTCCTGAGGTAATCAGGCCAGTGGCATTCCTGACACATTCATGGATGTGGGAGATTGGATCTGGAATCTCAGCCTGCAGAGGAAGGCTTGTGATGGGACTAGAGCATTTCTAAAAGAAAGAACTGTGAGGATACAACTCAGTGGAAATGGTCCATGGAAATCACTGTTAGGAGGGGGCATGGACAATGTCGGGGGGGGGCATGGCCAATATCAGCGGCACGACGTTTCCTTTGGGGGCTCCCAGAGGAACGTCGATTTCCAGCTGTTTTCGGGGATCTAGATGGGTCGGAACCATCCTGTAGGGACGGTGAAGAAAGGAGGCATGAACCAGCAACAAAGAGGGGGTCACAACCCCCCTGGAAAGCCAGCAGCAGCCTCCTGTCCAGCAGCTGAGAAGGCGGCCATTGTGAGCCATCACAAGCTGGGGCAGTCACACTGAAAGAGTGGAAGGAAAGATTGAAGATCGCCTGGGTGAGACGATGATGGGACATTAAAAGAGATTTTTTTTAACTTATAAAATTGCTGGGAATTGCTGGGGGAAAGAGAGAAGAAATTGAGAGCTGTGTAGAGAGGGGGGGAGCGGGCTTTCAAACTGCTCCTCTTCTGGGATTGCAGCGGCGGAAAAAAAAAGTGGAGAAGGCAAAAGAAGGCAATTGAATAAACTTAAAGGCAGAGTGGAGTTTGAATAGCCTGCTGGAAACTATTGGAATATTGGGGTCAGCTTGAAAATAAGTGACTGCTGAGAGGAAATAGATTGTTTAGGTTAAGTTTGTTGTCTCTTTCTTTTTACAACTCTTTTTTATTTTTTATTTTTTGTATCCCTTTTTTTGATTATTTTTTGATGCTGCAGTGCCATCTAGAGGCACCTGAGTCTTGGTTGGTTTTTTAAAATAAAGAAGGAGACTAAGTAACCTTGAACAACACCTGCTGGGTTAAGCTGATAAAAAATTAGATACCTGCTACAGAGATTGTTTTTAGTGGTTGTGGATTGTTTTGTTGGAGACTTTGTTTCTGATTTCCTTTTTTGTTTGGATTAAGGCAGGAAGAGCCTAAAGTAAAGAAGTAACATTTGGATTAATTTTGCTTTTTTTGTTTTTTTTTTTGTTTTATAATTTGTTCTTTACATCTATTACTTGGCTTTGGATATATTTTCTTTCTTTCTTTCTTCTTCCCTTTGTTGGGAACATATTTGGATTACAATTACCAAAGTCTGTTTGGATTATAAATTACTGGAGAAGATGAAGAAAATAACAGCACACTTAACAACAGCTGCTTCAGCATCGCAGAGCCCTGGGACACAGAAAACATTGGATACTATAATATCACAAGATAAAATTACTACTATGGAATTGAAAAATATGATACAGGCTTTGCACACAGATCTGAAAGAAGGGATAGGCAAAGTAGAAGAGGAATTAAAGGAGGTTAAAGGATTGATGGAAAAAAATGAACAATGACTGCAACAAGCGGAAGAAAAAATTGAATTAATGGATAAAAGAGTAGAGGAGCTGGATAATCGACTTACATCATCTGATAAGAGTCAGGAAAAGACTATTATCTCTCTCGAAATGGATAGAGCTGATTATTATTTAAGATTTCAAAATATTGAAGAGGAAAAAGGAGAGAACCTAGTTGATGTGATGGCAGGAATATTAGCTGAAGCACTGGAGGAAAGTAAGGAAAAGATAATTAACGACATAAATGAAATATTCAGAATACACACCAGATATGCAATAAGAAATAACCTTCCCAGAGAGGTCGATATAAGATTTACTAAGAAAGCATTAAGAGCAGAAATTCTACAGAAGCTAAGAAATGTCACAATAAAATATAAAGGAAGAGAGATTGTGGTATTGAAACAAATTCCAAGAAGAGTAAGAGATTTGAGAAAGGAGTACCAATTTTTGACGAAATGCTTAATTAAAAGAGGAATACATTTTAGATGGTTAATACCAGAAGGAATAATGGTTAACTGGCAGGAACAGAGACATAGATTAGATACAGTAGAGAAGGCAGAATTATTTTATGATCAATATTTAAGGCAGCAGGAAGAAGAAAGACCGAGGGGGGATAGGGAAGTTAGATGTCAGGAAGAAGAGAAGCAATGGAGTGAGTACACTAAAGATCAGGAGGAAAGGGCACTAAGAGAAGGGGCAAGAGCAAAAGAAGCCCAAGAGCAAAGAGAGACTAGAGCCAAAACAAATAAATAATTATGGAAGAAGAGATAAAAGCAATTTTGATATATATAAATGGACCAAATTCGGCTATAAAAAGGAATAGAACATTAAACAAATTGGGAAAACTAAAAGTGGATATACTATAGAATATAGAATAATAGAGTTGGAAGGGACCTTGGAGGTCTTCTAGTCCAACTCCCTGCTTAGGCAGGAAATCCTACACCACTTCAGACAAATGGTTATCTAACATCTTCTTAAAAACTTCCAGTGTTGGAGCATTCACAACTTCTGGAGGCAAGTTGTTCCACTGATTGTTCTAACTGTCAGGAAATTTCTCCTTAGTTCTAAGTTGCTTCTCTCCTTGATTAGTTTCCACCCATTGCTTCTTGTCCTGCCTTCGGATGCTTTGGAGAATAGCTTGCCTCCCTCTTCTTTGTGGCAGCCCCTCAAATAACAGAATAACAGAGTTGGAAGGGACTTTGGAGGTCTTCTAGTCCAACCCTCTGCTTAGGCAGGAAACCCTACACCACTTCAGACAAATGATTACAAAACTGGATTCCAAGTATGGCCTGACCAAGGCATTATAAAGCGGTATTAACACTTCACGTTATCTTGATTCTATCCCTCTGTTAATGCAGCCTAGAACTGTGTTGGCTTTTTTGGCAGCTGCTACACACTGCTGGCTCATATTTAAATGGTTGTCCACTAGGACTCCAAGATCCCTCTCACAGTTACTACTGTTGAGCAAGGTACCACATATACTGTACCTGTGCATTTTGTTTTTCTTGCCTAAATGTAGAACCTTACTTTTTTCACCATTGAATTTCATTTTGTTAGATAGCGCCCAATGTTTAAGTCTGTCAAGATCCTTCTGTATCTTAAGCCTGTCTTCTGGAGTGTTGGCTATTCCTGCCAGCTTGGTGGCATCTGCAAATTTGATGAGTTCCCCATATATCCCCTCGTCCAAGTCATTGATGAATACTGTATATTTGCAAGAAGTTCATATTAGGAAACAACATAAGAAACTACTAGAATGCCCTAAATTGGGAGAATTATATACCTCACTTGCTGATCAGAGCAAGACAGGTGTGGCATTATACATTCAGAAAACAATACAGACTAAATTTATATATTCAGATGAATAAGGGAGAATTTTAATTGTGGAAGTAATAATGAACTGCAAAAAAATACTATTGGGGGCAATTTATGTTCCAAATGAAAATCAAGAAGATTTTTATTCCAAATTACATAGAAAAATAATAGAATTGGAATATGAAGATATATGTATGACTGGAGATTTTAATGCTATTGTAGAGATTGACTTGGACTATAAGACAACAAAAAAGAACAAGAAATTAAGGAGAAAACTACCAAAATTTTTTTATACAATGGTGGATGAACTGAATATATTAGATGCTTGGAGAGAAAGATTTCTGGAAAAGAAGCAATTTACATTTTATTCTAATAGTCATATGTCCTGGTCGAGAATAGATATGATGTGGATGTCAACAGATCTTGTTGCTAACGTACAAGACATAAACATAGAAACAAGCACATGGGCTGATCATAATCCAATAACAATCACATGGAAAGGACAAAAGAAAAGAACAAGATGGACATTAAACCAGACTGTACTGAATGAAAAGGACTTTCAACAATATATGGAAAAAGAAATGGCTTTCTTCTTTAAGGAGAATAAAACAGGAGACGCCTCATTTCAAAATGTTTGGGATACGGCGAAAGCATATGTTAGAGGACTTGTTATGATATATATGAATAAAAAAAATAAGCAGAAGAGACAAAACAAGAAAAAATTGGAGGAGGAATACAAAGCACTCGAGAAAGAATTGCAGGAACTGTATAAGCAACAAATAGTTTCAGAAGATAAGATAAAGCAATATTTGGAAGAAGCGGGGATACCTAAAATACCGGAGAAATTTAAAAAGTTACTAGAGGAGAAAATAACAATAACGGAACTAATAGAAGCGATTAAAAGGCAAAAAAAAAAGGGTAAAACACCAGGACCGGATGGATTACCAGCAGAACTATATAAAACTCTACAAGGAAGTATTAGGCAATGAAATGCTGGAACTGTATAATGAACTCTTGACTGATGCCAAGGCACTAGACTCATGGACAGAGGCATTTATTACGCTGATACCAAAGGAAGAGACTGAAAGACAGAAAATAAAAAATTATAGACCGATTTCATTGTTGAATGGGGATTATAAATTTTTTTGCATCAATAATAGCAGAAAGACTTAAAAAATTTCTAAATGAATTTATACACTCAGACCAAAATGGTTTTCTACCTAAGAGACAGATCAAAGACAATATGCGAACTGTATTGAATACTCTAGAATATTATGAAGCACACCCCGAAAAACAGATGGTGTTGATGTTCCTGAACGCACAGAAGGCATTTGATAATGTGAACTGGCAATTTATGATAAGGCAATTACAGAATATGGACTTTGGGGAGAGATTTATAAATGTAATTAAAGTGATTTACGATAAACAATCAGCTAAGGTAATTATAAATGGAGATATGACTGAGAAGGTAAATATAATGAAAGGAACAAGGCAAGGATGCCCTTTGTCCCCATTGTTGTTTGTTTTGACATTAGAGGTATTAAACAGAAATATAAGACAGAATAAAGATATAAAAGGAATGAAAATTAAGAGGGAAGAATATAGATTACAAGCATTCGCAGATGATTTAGTGTTTATTCTGGAGGAACTATTAGAGACAGAACCTAAATTAATAGAGCAAATAGAAAAATATGGAGAAGTGGTGGGGTTGAAAATTAATAAAGACAAAACAAAAATGCTAGTGAAAAATATTATAGAAAAACAGAAAAAAGAACTGATGAGAAAATTAGATATACAGATTGCTAAGAAGGTGAAATATTTAGGTATTCAATTGACAGCTAGATGTACAACAATCAAAGAGGATAATTATTATAAATTGAAAAGACAAATTGAAATAGATTTGGCTAAATGGAAAAATTTACAATTGTCATTAATGGGAAGGATTGCGGTAATCAAAATGAATATATTACCACGATTGTTGTTTTTATTGTCAACAATACCAATAAGACTGGAAAAGAAATATTTTGACGGACTTAATAAAATAGTTTTGAAATATATTTGGCAGGGAAAAAAGGCAAGGATTAATATAAAAATGTTACAAAATGCAAGGCTTAGAAGTGGGTTTGGATTACCTAATTGGGAACTATATTATCAGGCTGCAGTAATATCATGGATGAGAGAATGGATTTTATTACAAAATATAAGATTATTGACATTGGAGGGACATGATTTGCAGTTGGGATGGCATGCGTTTATATGGTATGGGAAAAATAGAATACATAGCTATTTCCAGAGACACTATATAAGAAACTCTTTATTGGTGGTGTGGGAGAAAATAAAAGAAAAGCACTATTTGAAGATTCCAAATTAGCTTTCAACCATGGAAGCGTTAATACACCCAAACATGTTTAATAGGGGAAATATTATAAGATTTTACAAAGATATCTTAACAGATCTGGGGGAGCTGAAAACTGAACAAGAATTAGAAAAGCAAGGAATAAAGATGGATTGGTATATGAGAACAAAAATACAATCAAGATATGAAAAAGATGTCAAAACTGATGGTTTTAATTTAGAGATGACAGAGTTGGACGAAATACTCACAGGAACGGAAGAAAAATTGATTAAAAAGACATATAGTTACTTACTGTATGTAAAATTAGAGGAAGAACAAGTGAAAGAAATGATGATAAAATGGGCAAGGAATTTTGGATATACGGTTGAAGTAGATAAATGGCAACAACTATGGGAAAGAAACTATAAATTAACAATGGCAACAACATATAAGGAAAATATGTATAAAATGTTTTATAGATGGCACATGTTGCCCGAAAGATTAGCTAAAATGTTCAGGGATAGATCTATGAAATGTTGGAAATGTCACCAGGTACCTGAGTCTTTTTACCATATGTGGTGGACGTGTCCAGAAGCTAAAGCCTATTGGACTATAATTCGAATGTGGATAGAAAAGATGATATAACCATGTATAGAGTTAAGACCAGGGGTGAAATCCAGCAGGTTCTGACAGGTTCTGGAGAACCGGTAGCGGAAATTTTGAGTAGTCCGGAGAACCAGCAAATATCACCTCTGGCTGGCCCCAGAGTGGGGTGGGAATGGAGATTTTGCAATATCCTTCCCCCAGGAGTGGGGAGGGAATGGGGATTTTGCAGTATCCTTCCCCTGGAGTGGGGTGGGAATGGAGATTTTGCAGTATCCTTCCCCCAGGAGTGGGGTGGGAATGGAGATTTTGCAATATCCTTCCCCCAGGAGTGGGGAGGGAATGGGGATTTTGCAATATCCTT